>JBBYHQ010097545.1:0-28945 GCA_038382645.1 Spergularia azorica
GACTCTTCCACCTTCGACCGGCGCCGCCTCAGGAGACCTCCTCCGACCGACGTCCACTAGCGGCCCCATCGCTACAGTCCATCCTGCACCCGGCCGCACTAGCCCTACCTCTACCTACCCACGAACAGTATGCGTAATTGAAAAAATATGCATTCAAAATACTTATTAGTTTTTGTTTTTTGCCGTGTCTGTGTCCGCTATTTTTCAAAGTGCCGTGTCACGTATTCGTATCGGTGTCCGTGTCCGTGTCCGAGTCCGTATCGGTGCTACCTAGCTGCACACTCCTATCTTCATGAGCTTGTCCTTCAGTTGGAGACGCTGTCTAAGTGCTAACCAGGTAGTAAAACCTGCTTTTGGGATAATATGTGTACTCCATAATAGCCCTCCCCAATCATTCTTACTCTGTGTCCCTTTCATCCACTCATATCCTTCAGCTACTCTGTACTCCTTGTTGCTCCAAATTCCTTGAGTGAATTCCTGCCTAGTTTCTTCCTTGATTTTACAAATCTGTCTCCAGTACCAGGTTGAATCCATTTGTGGGATAAAATTATCCCACTTAGCTTCCTTCAGATATATGCAGTGAATCCATTTCACCCATAATTTATCAGCGTTATCAAAAATCCACCAGACATATTTATTAATGCATGCCTTATTCCAAATCATCACATCCTTCAGCCCAAGTCCCCCAGCTCTCTTTGGTGTGCAAACATCATCCCAAGCCACCATGGGACTCCTAATCATGTGCTCACATCCATACCAAAGGAAATTCCGACACACTGCCACTATCCTTTTTATCACAGTTTTAGGTAGTAAGAATACCCTAGCCCAGTATGAGTATAGATTGATCAGCACTGATTGGACCAAAGTTAGCCTACCAGCATAAGAAAGCTTCTTAGAGCCCAAAGCCCTGATTCTTCCCACAATCCTCTCAGAAAGCACATGACAATCCATTACTGATATCTAGATACTTAAATGGCAGCTTACCTTGCTTGAATTGTGATAAATGCAAAATCTCTTGGATCACTGTACTTCTCATTCCAGCAAAGTACATTTCAGATTTTGAAATGTTAGAACATAATCCTGAGGCTTTAGAGAAGGTAGAAAGACTATCAAAATAAGTAAAGCAGATTTGACCTCTCCTTTGCAGAATAAGAGTAAGTCATCTGCAAAACATAAATGAGTCAATTGAGTTTTACTACAAAGTGGATGGTATCTAAACTCCATCTTCTCTGCCACCACCTTCAAAATCCTAGAGAGGTACTCCATGCATATTGTGAAAAGCATTGGCGAAAGTGGATCTCCTTGCCTGAGACCTCTCTTCCCTGGGAAAAACCCAAAATGATCCCCATTGAGTGCAATAGTGTATGATGGAGTCATCACACATTGCATAACTAGTTCTATTGTGTGCTCAGGAAACCGAAGAGCCTCCATCATTTCTTTCACAAAACTCCACTCTACAGTGTCATAGGCCTTCCTAAGATCGATTTTCATTAGGCATCTAGGAGAAATGGCCCCTCTATTGTATTTCCTGACTATATCCTGACACACCATAATATTCTCAACAATATCTCTCCCTTTCACAAACGCTCCCGGATTTTGGCTAATGATAAGAGGTAGGACCTTCCCCATCCTATTGCAAATCAATTTAGAAATGCACTTGTATATAGTATTGCAGCATGCAATAGGTCTATACTCCAACACTGAAACCGGATGTTTAGTCTTAGGGACCAAGGTTAGGATGGTATTATTCACTTGCTTCAAGATTTTCCTAGTTCTGAACACATCCTTAATAGCATTGCACACATCTATCCCTACTCTACTCCAATTATCCTTAAAGAACTGACTAGAATACCCATCCGGGCCTGGGCTTTTTATTACTTGGAATAGAGAACATCACATCTCTTATCTCTTCACTTGTCACTGGCTTGAGCAGCTCTCTCCTCATATTCTCATCTACTACTGGGCCTCTCATGACTGTGCTCAATTGAACTTTACAACATTCCCCGATTTACCAAGAAGATCCTGATAAAACTCCAAAAATGCAGTTTGAATGCCTAGAGTATCTGTTTTCATTTCCCCCTTAGTATCCTGAATTTGAGTGACACTATTTCTGACCCTCCTAGCTCTAATAGAGCAGTGAAAGAAACCAGTATTAGCATCCCCTTCCCGAATCCAGTGCATTTTGCTCTTCTGCCCTAGGAAACTATCTCTAGCTTTAGCAAGATATTTATACTGCTCTGCCTCCCCTCTTTCCTTAGCCTTAATCTCATTATTATGAGGATCTGCCTGCATCTTTTTCTGTGTATCCACTAGCCTGTGATAAGCCTCACTTGCAGCTGCCTCTACATTTGACAATTTATTCTTGCTTAATTCCTTTAAAGGTCCCTTCATACTCTTAAGTTTTCTGATCACCTAATACATCTGAGTCCCATTGACCTCCTTAGACCATTCCTTATCAATTATATCTCCATAACCCGGGATAGAGCTCCACATATTGAAGTATTTGAAGCTTCTCCTCCCCATCTCTGGTCTATTCACTAGTGTAATAATGCACGGGCAATGATCAAAAAGATCTTCAGGATGGAAATAAGCATAGCTATCAGGAAACTGAAGAAGCCACTCAGCATTGATAAGAGCCCTATCTATCTTGTTGAATACTCTATTATCTCCCTCTTGCTTATTATTCCAAGTGTAGAAGCTGCCTTTAGTTTCAATATCAACAATACCACTCAGCTGGACACAATTCTGGAACTCTGCAATCTCAGCTAAGGTCACCCTGCTCCCTATCCTTTCATCAGGCTTGAGCACATTATTAAAGTCACTGATAACCACTCAAGCTTTATTAATACTCTTCTCAATATCCATAATATCTCTCCACAAACTGCCCCTCTCTTTATTATCATTAAACCCATAAATAATAGAGACATAAAACTCCTTATTAGTACTCCTATCCCAAGCTTGAACATGAATGAGTTGAGCTGTCACCCTGATTACCTGAATATCCATCACATCAGGATTCCAAATACACCAAATTCTCCCACCTTTATGCATACTATTATTAGTGCATACAGACCAACTCTCACAAACTCTAAGGTGAACTCTACTGAGAGAGCTAGGTTTCACCTTAGTCTCTAGGAGGCCAAAGAGTCCTACTTGATGCATATCCAGAAATTTTTTAATTTCTAGTTGCTTAGTAGAACTGTTTAGCCCCCTCACATTCCAAAATCCAATATTAGCCATGGTCACCCTGACCATGACTAGCATTAACATTTCCTCTATTTCCAGTACCCCGCATCCTCACCATATCAGCAAAGCTTGTGTTCACAGTTCCAATAAGCCCAAATTGAGAATGAGCCATCTGAGGAGTTAGGATCAGTTGCCTATGGGCATTTCTCCCCACAGTACTAGTCTGACCTACAGGGCCTGAGTTCTGAGGTGTTACATATGTTGCCACAATCTGTTGAGAACTCACCCTAGCCTCAGGCTGCGGGCTACTCCTTATTTGGACAGGCCTCCACTCTTGTCTCACTCTAGGTTGAACATTTTGTTGTCGTTCCTTACTTTTCTTCCTACATTGCTCAGCCTTGTGTCCTACACCTTTACAGATGTTACATACACTAGGTTGCCATTCAAACTCAATCACCTGTTCAACAATGTTTCCTTTCTCATCCATAAATTTCAACATAGATGGTAATTCCTGGTTTACCTGCACTTCTATCATTACTCTCGCATACCCAAGCCTGTTTTCTCCTCTGTTGCTTTATCAACCTTAACAAATTTTCCAACAGTACCTGCTATCTTTTGGATACATGTTAAAGTTTAAAACTTGAGGTCAAGACGCATCAATTTCATCCACACTGGTACTGTCTTCACCGCCTCCTTGGTTAATTCCATCCCTTCCACCCATGGTTTCACAATCACATGCTTGTTATCAAACAAATGGTAACCCGAGTTCAAGACAACCTCTTTTTCATTAACAGTCTTAAATCTAACTATGAAGATACCATCGGCAGAAATGAGACTTTATCTAATCCCTTCCTACCCCAAATTCGATTGAAATATCCTTGCAAAATATTCGGGGGAGGATTCGCCCCAATTACATAGCAAATCACAGCATTTCCCCAATATTTCGTCCCTTCCTTAACATCCTCAACAGAAAGTTGCATAAGACACTCAGATTCTACTCTAGTTCCAGAACTAGGGTTAAAGGAGTTACCTTTTCTGTGAGAAACAGTTTGCCATCCATCTCCATTTGCATCAGGTTGTTCTTGAGCCACCTCTTCTTCTTCTTCAATTATCGATTCCATAGCTTTATCCTCTTCATCTTCATCATCAGTCAAAACTAGAGGCGGAATCCCTTGTATTTCCACAATCGATTTGTACCTTGTAGCGTTCCCCGACTCTGGTCCCCTTCGCACTTGTATCTCTAGATCTTGATTGTTACTCTTCTCCTTACTACTCTTACTATGCTTCTTATTTTTCTTCGATGATTTCTTAGATCTCGCCATAGCTAATTCTAAGAATCACCCAGATTTCGTGTTTTCTGAGTTTTTTAGGATTTTCTCTCTCTAACTTTCTCTTTCTTCATTTTTTTACCCTAGAGGAGTTGTGAAAGACGTGCATGTTAAAATAGAAAATCTTGTGTTTTTCGCGGATTTCTACGTTCTTGATATGAATCATAACAAGCATGATCCCCCTCTCCTTTTAGGACGTCCATTCATGAAAACCGGTAGGGTAAATATTGATATGCATAACGGTGTCATTGCATTAGAGGCTGATGGTCGTAGGATAGAGCGACATGTTTATGAGTCTAACCATGGTGTTGATGATGATCATTCGGTCCACTCTATTGCTACATGTGTTGTGAAAATCTCCAAGCATGATCCCCCTGACCCCAAAAATGAGAATGTGAAGTGTATCTCCTTGAATTGCGTGAATAATGTGAAATCTCATGTGAGAGACATGCATTCTACACTACCCAAGTCACCCCTAGTGTTTGGAAAGTCTTTGTTGTCGGTTTTACGGAAATCGAGGCACAATAAGACTATTAAAAGTGGGTCAAAGAAGAAAAAGGGCAAGATTGGTAAATTTCGGGTTAAAAGCGGCCCTAGATGGAAGATCAAGGGTGAAACGACAAATTTTGGGTTGGATGTGTTGGGATTTGGTGATGGTTGATCGGTTAGAGCATTGATGAGTCGAGCCAACGACGTTAAACTAAGGCGCTACTCGGGAGGCAACCCGAGCCATTTGTATATATTTATGGTGTGTTGTGTTTTGAGGAAATTCGGTTTTGTTTTTGTATTCAAGCAAGAGATCAAGAAAGAAGAGAAAAAGACTATCCTCGACTCGAAGACTGCAACCCTTGACTCGAGGCTCAAGAACAGTGAATTATGAAAAATGGGGGTAATCCTCGACTCGAGGGAGGATTGTCTCGAGTCGAGCGAGCTAACTCTCGAGTCGAGAATTTTAGCCTCTCGACTCGAGAATCCGGAACAGTCTAGTACAAAAAATGGGTTCAATCCTCGACTCGAGGGAGTGGATTCTCGAGTCGAGCGTGGACATTCTCGAGTCGAGCGTGGACATTCTCGAGTCGAGGGGTGTACTCTCGACTCGAGGATTCTTCAGCTTCGTTTTCTCTGTATTTCTTAATCCCGACTCGCCCCCCTTCCTTCCCATTTCATTTCTTCAATCCTTTTCACTCTCTTCGTCACCATTTTCAACCCCAACACTCCCAACACTCAAAATCCCTCAAATCTTCACCATTTCACACAAAATCACTCCCAAACTTCAAATTTCTTCACAAAAATAACTACACAAACAACAAATCAACCCCAAAAACTCTTATTTCATCAAATTTCACTCAAAAATTCCAATTTTTCTCAAGAACCCTAGAAATTGGGGGTTTTGTTTCTTGGAGCTTTTGGGTCGATTCCAAGGGTGGAATAGCATCTAGGGGCAGTGGTGAGGCTATTGGTAGCAATTGGGAGGATCGATTTTACTCAAATTTTTCTTTTTGAGCCCATTTTGGTAAGAAACATCCTCAAATTCGAAATTGGCCTTTGTAGGTGTTTTGGTTGTTTGTTGTTTGCTTTGTGGTAGTATATTGGTTTGATTTAACTTTGTGAAGGATTGTTGTGGCTTGAAACAAGTTGGGTAGTGTGAATTTTGGACTTTGTAGTGTGTATTTGGTGTTGTTGAATTGTTGCATATTGTGATTTCTTGGGTGTTTGGGATTGGTTGGTGCTTTGTTATCTAGTTTACTTCTCTTTTAATCAACTTTCAAACCAAAAACCCACCTTTTAATTGTTTGTTTCTTTTGTTTATTTTGTTTTCGCATTAGAATCGCATATTAGACTTCCCCCTCTTCCTTGTGTTCGATACCCACTTATCCTATCTACTTTAGATAGTATTTTTGTGATAATTTGATAGGATTTAACGACAATCTTCATATCATGCATCTTCACTGAAAATTGGATGGCAAGATAACTTGGTTAACTTTTATTCCAATTTGCTTCTATGTAGTTGATAAATCACATAACATATCTTTTGCTGCTACATTAGTATTTAGTTATGTACAATAGTTTTTGTTACAATTTGACTTAAATATGTTGTGGATGTTATCATGTTTTCACACACTTATGCAAATACTGAGAGCCGGTCTCAATGGCCATTGTAAGATGGAGACTACTTTAACTGGCAATGGATTGGTCTTGAAATGTTAACTAAATATTCTAGACTTAGAAAACAATTTTTTTTTAACACAAACAAATTAAGGAAACATGAGTTTTAGTTTAATGTTTATATGGATATTTTCCACGGTCCTCTAAGGTATCCGTGTTTTGCATATGTACCCTGAGCTTTTCAAGTTTCTAAATGCCCCCGAGGTTTGCGAAATGCGGGTTGTTAAATTTTTAGACTGACGGCGTCTAACACTTGTAGCCCCTTTGTGTATTTATAATTAAGTCAAGTATCTGGGTGCCCTTTTGTCCATTGTGTCTAACACAAACCAACATTCAAAGACAGAGTTTAAGTCGAAATAAAAGATTTTTTCCCCCAAACATTACGTGCTAGTGCATTTTGATTTTACTAGTTTAATAGTTACCCCAATATTCAACGGCAAATAAAATATTATTTTATTTGAACTAATATGATCAAACTAATTATTTAAAAACTGTTTCAATCCAGTGGAATAGTAATACAAATGACAAGGGCGTTACCGTAACAACTGTGTCCGTGACAAGTGTTAAGACTCAACAAGGACCATATAAATCTCCAAGGTAACCCAACCCCCCAAAGATAAGGCTACTACCAAAAAGGTAAAATTTTTAAATGTTTCATTAATACAACTTTTGAAATGGAAGTAAAACAAAATAGCGTCTTCACGATTTGCCCCAAGAAGCTAATCGTCAACCTGCATATTACCTGCTTACCAATACAATAGGCTCATCACATGTTCAATCCAACAAGAACCGAACCTCAGCTGAAGCTTGTCATCACTACTACTCACCGGTCAATTGATGTGTCTCCATTTTACCCCATTTTTTTTATGATATATCACGATTCTTGGCTTTATTTTCACGTCTTTTTAAGGTTTTATGCTTATTTTTGCATAAATGTCATCATGTGTGGGTTACGCTTGTTTTGTGCGAAAAACATGATTACATGCTCTTTATTTGCAAGTATTTTCGAAAATCGGAATCTACGCCTTTGTTTTGCACATTACAGGACTCAATGTGGCGGCTCCATCGTTTTGTAAGACCCCACAAGAGCAAACAGATCATACAGGAGCCATGAATGAATTTAGGGCCTATATGAATAACGGAGCAAGGGACAAGCCTGAAGGTTCGGGTAACCCGAGAGTCTCGTCTGTCACCGTCGTCCACACCAAGGTGAAAGACAAGAACGCCTAGGCGTGGGATGAAAGCCAAGGTGATATACCCGGAACTCGTGACAGTCTATGGCTAATAAGTACACCCATACGCAAGTCGGTCGCACCCAGGCATGAGATAGAGCGCGAGGCGGAACTTTGAGGGTTTTGCATGGTCAAACCGACTTTACTGAGTTTCGACTTATTTTGGAGGCTCATTAAGCCAAATTTTATCCCTGATTAATCTAATGTGCCCCATCCATATATAACCACTTGTAATTAAGAGGAGACACAGACAACTTTATATTTACACTAATAGTAGTATATGGAGTTATTGTCCTTGCAATTTTCCTCGGCATTTTTTTAGGACAGACAACCCCAACAATCTGTACGTCACACCAAACAGGTGCACAACCACAAGTTACATGGTTTTACTGACCAATGTATTAAGGGCACTCTAACCAACTCATAAGCGTACAAGCATTACCCCCACATCGAACTCGAAGTCCAGAAAAATAAATGACATCAACAAGACTAAATTTATGTACTATGTCATGTGTTCAGACTCACATAGAGCAGTCATGTGAATTTAATCACTCAACTAAAACATGTGAAACATTGTTCTAACTAGATTGTCGTACATTTCTAGTACTCAAAGAACAAAACAAAAAAAGTTAACACCTTTGTGTCCGACTGTCTACCACAAATACATGTGAAACACCACAACTACTGAATAAGAGAGACACTCTGAACACAACAAACATAATCTTAGAGTAAGTTACACAACATGCAAGTTACCAAGTCTAGTCATTACAAGTTCATCGCAAACATGACTACTCTAGACTAACTCTACACAAATTACCGTAACCAATATAGGCACATAACCATACGTTTTACGAACAAAAATCATGCTTTATACAAAAGCCAAGAACCAAGGTAATTATCATTAACGCAAACAAGTCTACGATGTTACTCTAAATCTTCATCCTTCCAATGATCCATGAGTAAATTCCCTAATCGAGCCCTTTTATCTCTTACTTTCCAACATTGCACGATTCTCTGAATTTTATATTAGCTCGAACAACAATTAATGTAATTGTTAGATAACCACTCCAATTATACATTGTACACATATAAGTACAAAATAATTTCCTAGCATTTAACTATATTAAATAGCTCAAACTGAGACAACGGCTTAGAAGGGACATAGCTGTTTTTTTATAAACCCGCAATCGAAAGAATCAATCACATTGATTATTGTGGTTTGCAGGCCCTTGCTTACACCTCGTGTGCCCTTTCTCGCGGACCACTGTCGTCGCTCTGTTATCCGCCTAAATCACTTTGCCTCGTTTCATGTATGCTATGGTGATCTGGTGTAGATGTAGTGTGTTAATCCGCATGATTTAGGCGTTTTAGGGATTACTTGAGCGTGGTTTTATCGTGACTCGTAGCCCACACGATTGGGAGAATATTCGGAGTTTAATCGATAGTTTTACGGGATTTTGGTGCACAAGACCCTTTGGTGATCCTTGGGCAGAAATAGAAGACCTAGTTATGGGTTGGAGCGAGTTTTGAGGAGGAGTTAGCTCGGATATGCATCGGGATTCACACACTAGCTCGAGCCGAGAATAGGAGAGAAAAGGTCGAGAAAAAGACACATCTCGACTCGAGATCATCGCGCCTCGAGTTGAGAACACGACATCTCGACTCGGGAAGGTTACCCCTGGCTCGGGGGCACATTTTGTCTATGGTCTCGACTCGAAAGGACATACTCTCAAGTCGGGTCGTGGGTATCTCGACTCGGGACGCTCCTCTCGAGTCGAGGCTCGCATTATTCCGGGAATATTCCGAGGTTGTTTTAGTCAGATTTTCTTGGATACATTCGTTTTTGCCTCGTAGTGTTTCTGTACTCTTGCTAAATAAAGGGGCATGAACCCTTCAATAATACTTATCACTTGTCATATTATTTTTCATCGAGTTTTTATTCTAGAGAGAGTTTTAGAGAGAGATTATCCAAAAACTAGTAATTTATTATGGGTTTTAATTCCAATTAACTTAATCATTTCATGGAAGGCTAGTCCCCTTCTAGACTCTTTGTGTAATCAAAATACGTCATCCAATGTATTAGTAAGATTTCTTCGCTCTAATTTGTCTTTAATTTCATCGTAATTAATTTCTTGTTCATTCTTCAATGCATGATTTTGGAGGGGGTTTCTTCGAAGGACAGTGAGCTAGGACGCCTCGCCGAGTACCTGCAAAAAGCGGAGCCCGGTTTTCACCAGGCGTTAACCCTCCGACGCTCAAGTCAGAATATGGCTCGAGATGGGTGGCAATAAAGACAAAAAGAGCCTTTAATGCGTAAATCAAGGGGAATAATCAGAGAAATGATTGAATATCAGAATTTGTGTAAGAACCTGGATTTGATACCTCATAAAGGGGGGTATTTATAGGAAATGATGGGGGTAGTAGGAATCATCCTAGGTTTTCCCACTCAATCTTGGCCCTTTATTTTGCTTTCATTTGATGGTTGCCTTTAATTTGGTTTTATTGCATCACATGGGCCTTTATTAAGGTACACTGACCTAAGAGCTATGACCCAATATCAAAGTGGTACCAACAGAGCCCCTTGAAGCGTGGTCGCGCCCTTCGTTGTCGACAGGGGCGAACTCGTTAGTAGCGACTAGGGTACGACCCCTGGCCGCCCTTTATCGAGGTGTACTTTGTGGACCTTGGGAAAGCCTTGTGATGCAACGTACCCTTTCGAGGCTTCCGTATTCGTCTGACTGGCTAAAAGTGCTTGAAAATTTCACCCCTTAGGCGTGGGAGCGATGGCTCGAACGCTAAATGGTTCGAAAATTTTACTCTTTTCCAGTCCTCAATCCCTCGCTTGGGAGAGCTCGAAAATTTCACCCCCTAGGCGGGGGAGACGAGGGCTCGAACGCTAAATGTCTCGAAAATTTCACCCCTTTCAAGTCCTCAATCCCTTCGCCTGGGAGAGCTCGAACGTTTCATCCGTGAGGCGTGGGATTGATGGCTCGAACAGTTCATGATTCGAAAATGTCACCCCTTTCCAGTCCTCAATCCCTTCGCTTGGGAGAGCTCGAAAATTTCACCCTTAGGCGTAGGAGGTGAGGGCTCGAACCAATAATGGCTCGAAAATTTCACTCCTTTCAAGTCCTCAATCCATTCGCCTGGGAGAGCTCGAAAATTTCACCCGTGAGGCGTGGGAGAGATGGCTCGAACAAAAAATGACTCGAAAATTTCACCCATTTCGAGTCCTCAATCCCTCGCTTGGGAGAGCTCGAAAATTTCACCCCTTAGGCGTAGGAGGTGAGGGCTTGAACCAATAATGGCTCGAAAATTTCACTCCTTTCAAGTCCTCAATCCATTCGCCTGGGAGAGCTCGAAAATTTCACTCGTGAGGCGTGGAGAGATGGCTCGAACCAATAATGACTCGAAAATTTCACCCCTTTCGAGTCCTCAATCCCTCGCTTCGGAGAGCTCGAAAATTTCACCCCTTAGGCGTAGGGGTTGAGGGCTCGAACCAATAACGGCTCGAAAATTTCACCCATTTCGAGTCCTCAATCCCTCGCTTGGGAGAGCTCGAAAATTTCACCCCTTAGGCGTAGGAGGTGAGGGCTCGAACCAATAACGGCTCGAAAATTTTACCCCTTTGGAGTCCTCAATCCCTCGCTTGGGAGAGCTCGGAAATTTTACCCGCGAGGCGTGAGGTGAATGGCTCGAATCCAAGAATGCCTCGATCGGCATATGCTTCGCGCCTTCTTGGGTCGAGCCCTTAGCCGAGGCATCTTAGTTCGAAGAAATTTTAAAATTTGCATTTACTGTTTCGCTTGGGATTTGGCGGGAATTTTGACGGTTTTCCACGCCATCTGTCGCCTGGATTCCAGCAAAAAGTGACATCGGGAATGCGCGAAAACTTATCTACTCCTGTGCCTTAATGATGACTGACGGCTTATGGGAAGTTGTATAAAAACTTTTGTTTTTACCTTTTTGCACCTCGCCTTTTACCCCTATAAATAGGGCGAGGGTTTCCCCTCATTATTATTTTTCTGTTTTACTTTCACCTTCACTCTCCTTCTTTCTTCTCTAGGAAACTTCAGCCCCCCGGGCTTCCTCTTCGCCGATACGTCCTCGCCTTTTCCGGCGATTTTGTACCGTTCCCATCTTGTTCCTCGGACTCCCGCTGCTACGGTATGTATCTCTAATTTCCTTCCATGATCTCTCATGGTTTTTGTTTGTACCCTTTTAGAGTCTTTTGATTTGCCGTTGCCGCTTCGGCTTTTTCGGTGACGATCCCAGGTTACAGATCCTACGCCGGCGTATCCAATTTTGGGGATAAAGGCACGATTTTCCGAGTCGGGCGGTGGTAGGCGCAAGCCGTTAGGCCGATTCGCTTCCCTTCCTCGACGTTTCAGAATTCGTTCCTTCATTGGCCCATCGAGTGCTCGGCTTTCGATTCGTCATCAGAAGGGTTCGGATGAAAAGTGATGGCTTGCGTTCAATGATTACGTGACCGGCGCCTATCTCCTTTCCTTTCAGATGGCGAGGACGAAGCAGAAGACTCGCGAGGCGTCAGGGTGTGGGGCCGACCCTAGGAGGGCTCGGGCTGTCCATACGGCCCCTAAATTGGGTGATACCCTCTCGCAGGCGCCTCTCGACTCGGTGGTATCTTCAAATCCGAGGCGAGTTCACACAAACACCTTTACGGCTGCCGTTCTAGACGAAAACTGGCATGCGACACGAACGGCAGAGGAAATTTTTGATTTTCGAACGGAAAACAACATTTAGGATCCTTATACACTGCTGGTTCCCGAGAAAGGAGCCGTATGCTCCGAGCCGCCTGACAATTGTCTCGGAATATACGCTCAGGCCTTCCAATACAGATTTCGGGTGCCTCTATGCCCTTTTACAAAGCTGGTCCTCAATCATTACGGGCTCTGCCCTTCCGAGCTTTCCATTAACGCCCATATCATCTTGAACGGCTCTATTATGACCTGTAGAGTGGCGAAGATCCCGTTGTCGGTCTCTCTTTTCTGATTTCTGCACACAGCGACTAGCGACTCATGGGGGTATAAAATTTTCGCCGTCCGAGGCAGGTCCGCAGAGATTAAGATAGTGACTCATCCAAAAAAGCTCGGTCATGGGCCGGAATGGAAATACAAGTTTTTCAGGCTGACAACCAACGACGGGTCGTGGTTAGATGATCGCCTCGGTGTGATGTTGCGGTCGCCTGGTCGTCGGGAACTTCGAGACATCGTTCCCGAGCTTACCAAGTCGGGGGGGGGGGGGATTTTGCCGACTATTTTCTTCAAGGGGCCGACTGTTTGCCCGAAGAGGAAACCTGGGTGCCCGACCTGGTTATGCTTTGAGAGCCGATTTGGCTGAAATATTCGGGTCTTATCCAGCCGATTGACGAGGCAGACCTAAGTGCTACCCGTGTTTTTGAATTCCTTTATGGATTCCTCTTATGCCTTGCTGACTCTTTGGTGCTTTCTGTTTTCTGGTGCTTCTATCGCTCGGGTCTTATCGGAACTCGACCGACGCGCTGCCCTCATGCCTAATGGCCTAAGCAGGCTAATGGAGAGTTCGAGGGCTCGCAATATCGCACAAGGATCCGAGGCGCGACCGGAGGGGAAGGAGTTGTCGGCTGCGTGACCCGCCTTCGAGCCTCGGCGTCGACTGCAATCGCCTCGACCGCAACAACTCCTCCTCACGCCTCGTCAACTGAGGTGGTGACCCCCACTCGCTCGGCTAGAGCTGTCCCTCGCATGACTGGTCCTGGCACGAGGCCGAATACACCCATTACCGTGATGGGGCATGAACTGACGACTCCGTCCGTCCTTCCTCTCGGAACGTCCGATGACTTCGAGCCCGAGTTAGACGAGGTAATTTCCGCGTTTGCCCTATTTCTTTTTCCTTAGGAGTTTTTTGTTTCGCTTTAAATGCTCCCCTTCGCAGCGGTGATCTGTTTATGACGTTGACGCCTCGACCGTCCAGGAGGTTCTCGTCTTGCAACGCAGAGATAAAAGGCCGCTAGAGGGTGGTGAGTCATCGGCTGCCAAGAGACTGGATGTGGGCGCCTCGAGTTCGTTGACCGGTAACCTTCTCGAACTATTTCCTTTTGCCTTCTTATTTGATCTAAGTTTTTCTAACTCTGTGCCTTGATCATGTAGCTCCTCTATATGCGTTAGGGGCTTTGCTTGGGTCTCCCAACATATGGAAAGCGGCTGAGCCGTTGTGTGAGCTGGCTCGAAATACCCCTCGACCCGACAACTGGGCTCAGCAAGCGGTAGCGCTTGCTCTTCAGGTATTTGTAACGACTATTCCTTTTCCCTTCTTACCCTTCCTCGAATACTAACAGTTTCCTTCTTTGCAGCTTGCCGGGCTAGTCAGCCAGGGGGAGATGCGCGACGCCGAGCAAATCTTTAATGAGTATACCGTTGGAGGAGATTTGGAAAAAGCCCGCGGCAACGCATCCGCCTAGAAGGATAAGTGCCTAGAGGCTGAGTCGAAGCCGAATGAGGCAGAGAAGGCAAAGGAGGCAGCCGAGCGTGACCTGATAGAGTCGAGGAAGAGTGTCGCTGAATGCCACGAGCAGAACAAGGAAGCGGTGGCTGCCAAGTCCAAAGCAAATGCGAGGGCTACTTTACTGGAAAAGGAGCTAGCTCAGGCCAAGGCAGATGCCGATCAGCTGAGCCTCAAGCTAGACAATGCCTCTAGCCATGTGACCTTGTGGGCTAATCGGGTTGGCTCGGCTGTTTTCATCTTTCTCGTCTCGACTGGCTACGCCTACTTGAACAACCTTGTTATGCCTTCGGGTAAGCAAGAGGGCATTGAGTTGGGCCTCAAACTCGCGTGGTCGGCCCTCGAAAACTATAATCGTGTTGACCGTGCTGACTTCGAGCTCTGGGAGGAGGAGTTCGAGACGGCGTAGCGCGCAGCCCTAGACAAGCATAATGAAGAGGAGGCTGGCGAGGCACCCGAGGAGGCGAAGTCGAGGCGGAGGCTGAAGCGGCGAAGGCAACAGCCAAGAAGGAGATGTATAACCTGCCTACGGCTTTCGACTTTACCAAGCCGGCTGAAGATTCTGCATCCATTTCTCAGATTTAGATGTTAATTCGGCGATGTGCCATGTAAAAATAAAATCTTTAAATATTGCTTATGTTGGCCACCCTTTCGAGGGGTGTTTGGCCATTTAACATTATTATCGAGGCCGCCCATTTTTCAGGGTGTTTGGCCTCGACTCATTTTGCTTTCTTAATGCGGTGCACCATTGAGTGCTTATTATTACTAACTCATTTGCACAACTTATTTCTGTCACTCATATGTAGTCTCGCCCTCGAGGCGAATGTCGCTCGCGACTGATCGGCTCGGTTGCCCTTAGTGACAGCGTCATTCGACTCCTCATTTGAGGGTGATTGTTCGGGGTTATGAATATGATAGTTCGAGCACTATCGGTTCGAATTTTGCACGCGTTGAATTTCCCGATCCCGTTGAATTTTGCACGCGTCAAATAGCTCGCCTCCATCCCATCGCTGTGGGAGGGTTAAAAGGGGTTCCGCACTCCCTCGAATGGGGTTGCGACCCATTAGCCCCAATCATTGGTCGACTATTTATCAAGTGCCTCGGTTTTACCATGGGTGGTGGTATACTTGCGAGGGGTGTTAGTAATTTGATTTAAAATAGTTAACTTTTATTTTATATACTTGGTCGAAACCCGTCTGTTAGCAATAAGCAATTCGAGGGGAGGCTTTCAATCGGCCTCCCTTTTTTCAAGTCGAAGTTTAGGGAGCTACGGGAATTCATCCTTCACAGGCGAATTTGTTCTCAGCTGAACTTTTTATTCGACGTGAGCCCTAGTTGGGAACGCATGTCGTTGCTAAGGTGGGGTAACTTCTAACCCGCTCCGGGCAATTGTTTTTTGTGACAATGCCTTCGACCTTAGTAGGGCAATTTAAAGACTCTTGTCTTGGCGAAACGCCTCGAGTGGCTCCCCATTTGGGTGACTGCACTCGCCTCACCTGTAAGGAGTGACATAATGCGTACCATTGTACTCTTCGAGTGGCTTCCTTGGTGATTGCACTCGGCTCACGTCAAAGGAGGGGCATAATGAGTACCATTGTACGCCTCGAGTAGCTCCCCATCTGGGTGATTGCACTCGGCTCACCTCTAAGGTGTAATGTTCCGCGTACTCTTATACGCATCGAGTGACTCACCATTTGGGTGATTGCACTCGGCTCCTTTTTCAAGGAGGAAGTTGAAGCGTTAATTCGCTTCTTGCCTCGTTCGTCGAAATCTTCGACGGCTTTTGGAGGGGGTGGGGTTGAGGGACATAACACCATTAAGTACTACTTAATACCTCGGCCCTCGGCCTTTCATTACTTAAAAACAAAAAAGTACATTCTACGGCTCGTGGCCACAAACTTGTACGAAAAACATTACAAACTACGGCTCGCAAATGCAAGCTTTGATTGAGACTACAAATATAACTCTTAAAACTGGTTGGACTTGTAACTAAGCATAGTATTTCTTGAGATTGTAAAGATTCCACGCCCTCTGTACCATTTCACCTCCTAAGGTACTGAGTCGGAACGTTCCTTCTTTCACTTGCTCGACCACCAGATAGGGCCCTTCCCACTTCTCCTTCAACTTTCGTCCTCGAAGCTTCTTTCTTGTTGCCTTAGCATTTCTAAGAACCATGTCTCCAACTTCCAGCTTTCTTGGTCGAACCATCCGCTTGAATGTCATCTGTTGCTTTTGCTTTTCAGCCTTTAGCAGTGCATTGTCTCGGCACTCGGGGAGAAGGTCGAGCCCGGCTCGCAGCTCAACTTCATTCTCCTCTGGCTCGTAGGTGCTTATGCGAACAGATTTGGCTCCCCATTCAATCGGGAGGACAGCGTCCGAGCCATACTCAAGCTGGAAAGGGGTCTCTCTGGTGGCTCGCTTTGTCGTAGTGCGAATGGCCCACGGGATTTCAGACAGCACATCGACCCACTTTCCTTTGGCTCCTTCGACCATGGTCCTTAGCCCGTGCAGGATTATCTTGTTCGAAGACTTGACCTGTCTATTTGCCTAAGGGTAGGCCACAAACGTGTAGCAAGTCTTGACGCCGAACTGGGCACAAAATGCCTTGAAATACTTACTGTCAAATTGGATCCTATTATCGAAGGTGAACATTCGAGGGACTCCAAACTTGGTAAGTATATTTCTCAAGATAAAGTTGGTGATATCCATGTTGGTGATCCTCTCAAGTGCCTCAGCCTCGACCCATTTCGTGAAATAGTCAACGGCCACAACGATGAATTTCTTCTGAGTCCAGCTCTTTGGGAACGACCCCAGGATATCCAAGCCCCACCTTGCGAAAGGGAGAGGCGTTGAGATCAGCTGGAGTACTAGTTGAGTGGGAGGCCTTTTGCTTATGGGACCGAAGCGTTGTCATTTGTCACAGTTCTTAATCATCTCGGCTTCATCGGCCTACATAGTCGGCCAAAAGAATCCTGCTCGCAGGGCTTTTGATGCCGATGCACAGACTCCAATATGCGCTCCGCACTCTCCGAAGTGAATTTCCCTTAAAATATAATCACCTTCCACCGTGTCAACACATTTTATGAATGGCTGGGGGTACCCTTTCTTGTACAACTCCCCATCGATCAATGTGAACCATTCTGCCGTTTTTTCAATCGATTTGGCCCGCTTCGGATCCTCGCGAAACTCTCTGTCCTTGAGGTAGGCTATCAATGGTTTCATCCACTCAGGGATCCGGTCCAGGATCAAGATGCGAGCCGTTGGATCAATGCTTCGAAACGGCAGTAGCTCCCACTTGACAACCCTTGGGTTATCACTTATCAGTGATGGATGAGCTGGCTAATCGAGCCAAGGCGTCCGCCTGTTGATTTTCCGATCGGGGAATCTGCTCGATTTGGAAGTGTGTGAGCCTTTTGGTAAGGATTCAAACCTTATCCATGTATTGAGCCATGTGTTCCTTCGCTTCGAACTTACCATTAATTTGATTAACCACATGGCAGAATCGGAGAATGCCTTCACAAACGTGGCTCCCGCCGCCAGGCACATATAAATCCCTGCTGTGAGGGCTTCATATTCGGCCTCGTTGTTGGTCGCCTCAAAGTCGAAGCTAAGCGCATACTCCATTCTCTCCCCTCCTGGGAGGATGACAATCATGCCTGCTCTGCTTCCTGCCAAATTGGACGAGCCGTCAACGTACAGCGTCCACTGCTCTTTCATGGGTCCCTCGGGTTCGTTGAATGCGGCCTCAACTACGAAGTCTGACATGGCCTGCCCTTGGAGGCGGCGTCTCAACTCGTACTCGATGCCGTGGCTTTTCAGCTTGCAGGCCCATCGAAGCAATCTCCCATTTCCATCCATGCTGTTTAATATCTTCTCCAAAGGATAGTTGGTTATCACAATGATCTTATGACTTTGAAAGTATGGTCGGAGGCGTCGGCTCGAAATAAGCAATGCCAGAGCAAGCTTCTCGAGCGGAGGGTATCGCAGCTCAGCCCCCGCGAGGGCATGGCTCACGTAGTACACAGGGCTTTGGACCCCCTCGAGCTCAACAACCAACACGGCTCCGACCGCATGCTCATTCGCAGACAGATACAAGTATAAATCCTCCTTCTCTCGAGGCACAGATATCTCCGGGATTTTAGCTAAGTACTTCGAATTCTCTTTAGCTCTTGGAATGACTTCTCCGCGTGCTCGTCCCATTCAAAATTCTTCTTCTTTTTGAGGGTGGCTAAAGACGGAAGGCAACGGTCGGCCGACTTCGCCATGAAGCGTCCTAGGGCGGTGACGCACCCCGTCAACCGTTGTACTTCACACTCTTAGGCGAAGGCTCCTCCAAGATGGCTTTGATCTTTTCAGGGTTCGCATCGATTCCCCTTTGACTGACGAGAAAGCCCAAGCATTTCTCAGACTTCACTCCAAATGCACACTTCTTTGGGTTGAGCTTCATTCCATACTTTCTCAACGTCTCAAAGGACTCCCTCAAGTCCTTCTGGTGATCGCCGGCTCGAACACTTTTGACGATCAAATCGCCAACGTCCGCCTCTATGTTCCTCCCCTATTCCTTAAACAATTGGTTCACCAACCTTTGGAACGTGGCTCCAGCGTTCTTCAAGCCGAACAGCATCACTCGATACATGTATACCCGCAAGGGTTTGATCAAGGCAGTCTTTGGCCTATCTTCCTCCTCCATTGGGACTTGGTGATATCCAGCATAAGCATCCATGAAGCGTAGCTGCTCGTGCCCCGAGTTGGAATCCACCAATCGATCCATTCGAGGCAACGGCTGGTCGTCCTTCGGGCAACCTTTGTTCAAATTTGTGAAGTCGACACACATTCTCCATGATCCATTCGGCTTCTTTACCAGCACCACATTAGATAGCCAAACCGGGTATGTGCATTTCTCAATGTATAGAGCCCCGAGCAATCGGTCGACTTCCTCTTTGATAGCATTGGCTCGCTCAATCCCAAAGTGACGCTGCTTTTGATGGACTGGCTTCTTTGTGGGATCGGCGTTCAGCTTGTGAGTATGACCGAGGGGTCGAGCCCTGGCATCTCCCCAACCGCGAACGCAAACACATCCTTGAATTATCTCAGCAATGATATAAGAGGGGCCTTAACCTCAGGTTCGAGGGACTTGCCTATTCAAACGGTTCGATCGGCTCTCTCCTCTTCGAGGGCAATCTCCTCCATCTCCTCGAAGGGTTGGGTCGGTCCTTCGAGTCCATGTCTGGCACCCATTGTCTCTAAGCAGTAAGTTTCAGTCGCGGCCTTCCCTGGGCTCGCTTCCTTCTTTCTCTTCTTCGAGGGCGACTCCTCGCCTCCCGCCTCGCTAGAGTTCACCATGGGAGGCCTGAGTCCAGCGTGATAACACTCACGAGCAACCTTTTGGTCCGCTCGGACGATCGCGGCTCGGCCTTCATCCGTTACGTACAACATGAACACACCCAAGGGAAAGACTAGCCCAACTTTATCATTTATCAATGGCGTCCCTATAACAATGTTATAGGCACATGGGTTATCAATAATCACGAAATCAACATGGGCTCGCCTCATATCCACTCCCTTGCCTATGGCGCTTGGCAAGAGAATCGTTCCCATGGGGTTGATCGTCTGTATGTCCGCCTAAAGCGACTATGGGCTCTCGTAGTAGAGCGATGTCCTTTGTAGTATATTTCAACTTTTGGAGGCATTCGAATGTCATTATGTCCACAGACGAGCACGTGTCCACTCGAGATCTTCTAACCATCTTGTTGACCCCCTGCATGGTGATCACTACCGGATCATCATGAGGCGTCCGAACATTCTTACTATCCGACTACTGAACCATCATTTTGGGGATCATAATTTCAGGGATGGCGGTAGAGACCGAGTGGCCAAATTTCTCATGTTAGTCTTACGCCCTCTATGGCTCGGCCCTCCACTCCCGAGACCTTTGGAAATGGTGGCGACCACTCCAGGGCTTAGAGCCTTTTCGCCATTCCTTGCTTGGCCACCGCCTCGAGGACCCCTTTGGGCGGTATTGTTTTGTCGGTATCGATCCCTTTGCCCTTTCAGACGCTTCAAGTATCTGTTCAGCATTCCATTATCAGCCAACCTTTCAAGCACCTCTTCAAGATCTTTGCAGCTGGCCGTCCCATGGCCATTCCCCATATTCACAAAATAGGTTCATGTTACTTCGATCGTCCTGTGTCATGGGTTTGGGAGGCCTTAGTAGGTCCGTCTCCTTAATCGCCATGAACACAGTTCTGAGAGAACTATTGAACCGGTATGGCTTCTTGCTCTGTAACATGAGAGGGCCGAGGCGTTGTTGTGGTTTGACACGAGTGGCCGAGGCCTCCTTCGCTACGTGCCCTGCTCCATTCACCAGTGAGGCGTTGATATGAGCGGCCGCTCGCTTGTATCCTTGCTCGAGTGTCTTGGGTTCCCGCTTGGCAAGGTCATACTTGCATTTTCCCTCGGCCATTCCGTTAACCAACGCTGTGACCCCTTATTTCATTAGATAGGTTGGCGACATGAGTGGCGGTCGAGCGTAATCTTTGGATATAATCGTCTAGGGACTCATGTTCTCCTTGCTTCACGGCGGTCAAATGAATGGAGATTCTCTTCCTCGTCTTGCTGGTCACGAAATGCCCAATAAACCTCTTCTTTAGCCCGGACCACGAACGGATGTTTCCGGGTGGTAGCTTGTCGAACCACCGCTGAGCGATCCCTGTTAGCGTGGTAGGGCAGAACCGGCACACTGTCGCCTCGTCCTCTGTCATGTATCCAATATTGTGCATGTATGATGATAAGTGATCGATGGGGTCGTCGACTCCATCGTATTCAACCATTTTTGCCTTCTTTACCACAGGAATCCTTTCAGCCTCGAGAATCCACCTGGCGAAGGGTGATTCGGATGTGAAATTCCTCTTGGGGCGATGGGAATGATGCCTCGAACTAGCCTCGCTCTTCGAAGCGGACTCTGAGTCATCGCTCGTGGAGTCCGAGCTGATCTCGCGAGTCGTGCTTCTAAACGGCTTAGATGTTCGAGGCGGAGACTTCGAGGGTTTGGACGTCTTTCGAGAAGAACGCGACCTCTTCCTGCCTCGAGAGTGGCTGGCATGAAGCTTGGATCGCCCTCGGGTGTGATCCTCCTCCATTAGGATGCCAATCCCTTTATCCTCCTCATTCGACGTGTGCTTCATTCGCGAGGCTTGCGTCGCTTCCCTCTTTTCTCTGTCTTTTCTTCGAGCCGTAATGGTCTCTCTAGCATCCTTGGGTTGGTTGTGTCTCTCATATATTTCCTTAAGCTTCTAAAGGGCCGCCGCCGTATGTTGCGAGGAAGCCTTCCTTGGGCCTCGCTATGCCTTTGGTCGAAATTGACTCCACCGCCGAGCACTTGGCTTGGGTGGCGACTGGGATGCGTTTTTCCAGCTCAGCCATTCGCTCACTCATCTGACGCTGCAAGTCGGCTTGGACCTCGAGCCTCATCCGGTCCTCGGCCAACTCTTTCAAGAGGGTGGCGTCCCTCCGATGCGGCTCGCTTTCTGTCTCCTCCTCATCCGTTGGCTCGTACTCCTCCTCTAGATCTACCTGCTCCTTGACATTCTCCTCGAATGTGTGCTGGGCTCCCTCCTTGGGGGCTGACCGCTCCCTTTCGAGCACCTTTGAAGTCCCTTCCTCGGGATCGCCGGGGTGCGAGGGATTCGGGTCAACCGGACTGAGGACAGGGTTATCGTCCGCAGCGACTCCCTTGGGTCGCGCGGTCTTTCCTCTCGGAGCCATTTCGAAGCGTTTGGTACTCTCGATCGGCTTTCCTGTCAAACTGTCCCCACAGACGGCGCCACTTGTTGGAGGGGGTTTCTTCGAAGGAAAGTGAGCTAGGACGCCTTGCCGAGTACCTGCAAAAAGGGGAGCCCGGTTTTCACCAGGCGTCGCCCCTCCGACGCTCAAGTAAGAATATGGCTCGAGATGGGTGGCAATAAAGACAAAAAGAGTCTTTAATGCGTAAACCAAGGGGAATAATCAGATAAATGATTGAATATCAGAATTTGTGTAAGAATCTGGATTTGATAGCTCATAAAGGTAGCGTATCTATAGGAAATGATGGGGGTACTAGGAATCATCCTAGGTTTTCCCACTCAATCTTGGCCCTTTATTTTGCTTTGATCTGAAGGCTGCCCTTAATTGGGTTTTATTGCATCACATGACCCTTTATTAAGGTACACTGACCTAAGGGCTATGGCCCAATACAAAAGTGGTACCAACACATGATTTATCTTTTTTCTCTAATTAGTTGATTAGATTAAATTAGGTATTTCATATGCTTGGTTTATAATCGATGGTGTTACGGTTATGACTAATTTGTTATTGGGGAATTAATTAGGCAACTAATAGTTTAGATTTAATTAGATACTAAATTGGGTTGTTAGTTCTTAATCCTTTGTTAATCTTTACCCTTCTTAATATATACCCCGTATCTCATTAATAAGATGACTACTCCTCTCTTTACCTCTCTAATCTCTCTACTCTTATTCCTCGTTCCACAACATTATCAAAATATTAAGAGGGAGTATTCCCTAATCCTAATACATGCCCCCTAGGTAATAGAAATGTGGGAATACAATTCCCAAATCCCATGTCCCACCTTATTCTCAAACACTATTCTCACTTACCAAACATGTGAATAGTTTGAAAGTGAGATAAATAATCTCATCCCATCTCCTATTGCCACAATCCAAACGACCCCTAGGGATTTAGTTGTTAACAATTTGGGATTGTCTTGGGTTGTTCACATATTAACTTTGGCTATTAATTGATATTATATAGCTTGCGGAAAGAGGTCTAAATTGACGAACTTGAGAAATATAAACAAGGAGAAGTTTAGCGGTATCGGTAAGAACGTTAACCCCTCTTGAGCTCGAGCATATTTAGTATATCTTTTGTGATCCCACAATTCATTCATATTACATATGTTGCAATATATGCTCATATCTTCTCCAAGTTCGATAAAGTCGGATTATTTAAATTCAATTAAATAAGAAGAGGCTTGACCCCTCTGTTATATATTCAGTCTTTGTACTCGTCTTTAGTGATCCGACAATTCATTTCATATTACATATGTTGCAATATATGCCCATATCTTCTCCAAGTTTGATAAAGTCGGATTATTGAAATTCAATTAAATAAGAAGAGGCTTGACCCCTCCGTTATATATTACTCTGGTGATTAACCCCTATCCAGCTTTTGATGCCCTCCCAAACAGAGATTTTTCAGAATTTTTCGAGAGTTCAGATCTACATTAACTATACGTCTGTATATAGGACATTATGTACTAATTATAAATATTGTCTTCATATAATATCAAAGTAAAATATGCTAAAAAAATTGTAAAAGATTAAAGTTTTATAAGATTAAGAAACGTTTCATATATATTGTTTTTACTTGAATCTGTTATTTTTCTTCTTACAAACTCCTCTTATATATTCAATTTTTTCATAATGTCTACCGTAAACCAGAGTGTTTGCAGCATGAATTTGTTTATATAGTTTAGTGAGTATATCCTATACTTGGACGTTGTTCCCATAAGAAATAGTCTTAGATAAGAAGTAAGAAGTTATCTCATTCATCCCACCCAACCTAAATTTAATAATAGTTCATATCAATTATTAAAACAAAATAAAAATCAACCCAAATCCAATATCACTCAGATTTTCTCTCTCCTCTCCCCTTCCCCCCGCCACCACGCAACTGCCGTCGTCGCGCTCCGACCACCGCCATCGTCGCACTCCGACCACCGCCATCGTCGACGCCGATACCAGCGGCCGACTCCAACAAGTCCTATTCCGGAATCTTCGGCCTCATTGAGCAGTACTTCACCGCGAAAATCGCCATTTTTTCTTCCCGCTTTTTCGCTCTTGTTTTCGTCAAATCTGTCGCCGCCCTACCTCTCCGCCGTTGATCTACACACTCGCTGGTATCCTATTTTGTTTTCGCACATAATCTCGTTGAAGCCTCGTACATTTCGACGGTGTTGAGGGAAGCGAGCGAAAGGTAAGGAAATGCGAGGGTGGCCGTCGTTGGAGATTGGACGGAGATGTCTTAATTGAAGGCGGCTGTTGTGGTTTGCTGTGACTGTGGTGGTTCAGAAGGTGGTGAAGGCGGTGTTAGGGCGCCGAAAATAGAGGCTTTTGAGGAGAGAGAAACGGATAAGGGAGGAAAATTTGGGGATGGAGTGGCGGTGAAGATGTAGTGGGGGAGGGGGCTTATGATCGTTGGATGAGGGAGGTGGTTCTGATGGCCTCGGTGGTTGCTTTGGTGGTGGTCAGTGGCTTTCGTGGTGGCCCTGGGGTTGTTTCAGTGGTGGCTAGGTTTGGGGAGAGGGAGGACAGGAGGAGAGAGAAAATAAGTGCATTTTATTACTAAATAAATGCATTATATTTAAATTGATGTGCATTTTATTTAAAATGCATTTTTTATTTATATTTCAAGTGCATTTAATTCAAAATGCATTTTATTGTCAATTTTACGTGAATTTTAATCAAAAATGCATTTTATTCCAGCTACAAGTGCATTTTATTATTATTGAGAATCGACCAAATGGATTTTGTTAAATTAAAAGTGCAATTTGTAAAATTCTAAGTGCATTTTCCTAAAAATAAAACAACCAAGTGCATTTTGTTAAATTTGAAGTGAATTTTATAAGAATAAGTGTAGCTCTTAAAATTGGAAGTGCATTTTGTTGAATTAAAAATGCATTTTATAAGAAAATAACGACAAAGTGCATTTTGTTAAATTAGAAGTGCATTTTACAAGACTAAAACGACCAAGTGTATTTTATTAAAAGACTAAAACGACAAGTGCATTTTGTTAAATTTTAAGTGCACTGGATAAAAAAAGTGCATTTTATTAAATTAGAAGTGCATTGGCTAAGAAAAGTGCATTTCGTTAAATTAGAAATGCATTTTATAACACCAAGTAGATTTTGTTAAATTAGAAGTGCGTATTATACCAATAAATGTGTGTTGTTAAATTATAAATGCATTTTATAAGACCCAGTGCATTTTGTTTGATTAAAAGTGCATTTTATAAAAATTAGTGTATTTTATGAGAATAAAACGACAAAAAAAAAAAAGCATTTTGTTTAATTAAAAGTGCATTTTGTTAAATTAGAATTGAGTGTTAATAAACCAAAACGAAAACCTGCATTTTGTTAAATTCAAAGTGCATTTATAAAGAATAAGTGTATTTTATAAGAATAAAACGATAATGTATAAAATAAGTGTATTTTATAAAACTAAAACGATAAAGTGCATTTTGTTAAATTAAAAGTGCATTTTATAAGAACAAGTGCATTTTATTATATGTGAAGTGCATTTTGTAAGAAAAGTGTATTTTGTTAAATTTGAATTGCATTTGATAAGAAAAGTGCGTTTTGTTAAATTAGAAGTGCATTTTATAACAATAAGTGCAATTTTTAAAATTAGAAATGCATATTATAACAATAAATAATTTGTTAAATTAAAATTGCATTTTATATGTGTTGAATTAAAAGCACATTTTATAAGCACATTTTACCTTCCTACCATATATAACTTCCTACCAAAACAAGCGTTTTTTGGATATTACGTGTATCTTTGTGAATATTTTATGTAGCTTTCGGAATTTTGGCGTAATACTGTTCTTTTACAAGCATGATCGACCAATCCAACTATGAATATGTATTTTAAGGTCCAATTTTTTTTATTTAATCAATATTTTATCCACTTGCAGATTTCAGTGATCTTTTACAAGCCTTAGTCCATGATTGTATTGATAATGCAGAAAACTGTACTAAGAATATATTAAACGAGGAGAAAAAACATATCATTATTATTTGTAGTAAAGTACATAATATGAAAAAACATATCATTATTTACAAGCAACCGGGTGTATATGACAATTTTACCTTTTTTTTTAAGTTCTCTTTTCCCCTCCTTTGAATTATTTCCAATAAAAATAGTTACAAAAATAAAATAAACTATCATACCTATTGTGATTGCTTTAGACGCAGGCAGAAGCTTTGCGGGCACAATTCCTCTTCTTGGGATCCGCTTCAAAGCGTAAACTAAAGTTAGTAATGAATTACTATAAATATTTTAAGCAATCCTTTAAGCTCAACATAGACCATTAAATTTCCCGTAATTACTTTGATTTTGGTACCTACCCACAGCCCTCTCCACAATTATCTTGGAAAATATTTGTTTTAAATGAACATTATGCTGCATTTAGTGATCACACATGATATGAATTTATCGAAATCATGTATTAAATCTTCTTATGACCTAGATTAGTTTCATAACTAAATACTCATTTGGTAGTATATGTCAATTTTTAACACCATTTATCTATTATTTTTAATACTTTATTTTTAGGAAAATGTTAAGAGAGGGATGGATGACAAAAATAAAGAAGAAAACGTTAAGTTAGTCAATACTGGAATAATTGAAGCCAACAAAATGGATCAGTGTTAGTATTAAAAGACTTAAATGTAGTGCTTTGTTAGGAAAACAAACATAAACAAGTAGTACTTTACGAGAAAAATATAATTAAAAATACTCCCTCCTTCTCAAACTATATGTCTTTCTCACATTTCGAGACACTTATTTGGCCTTCGATATCTCTCAAAATATAAGGGTAAAAATTACGAAGTTGTAACCTTGTGAAAGTATATTTCATAACGAATCCAATGGTATAATTTTATAATTTTTGACAAAATATTTTTTTATGAAATTGAAAGTCAAAATTTGCCTCGTAACTTGAAAACGTCATATATATTGAAATGGAGGGAGTATTATTTTGTTGAAAATAAAATTCATTATTTATTTGTCCCCTTTTATGAGGTATCCACATTCGCGTGTTTGTGTAGATGAATACATGATACCCCACAAAATTTGATTTTGCGTGAACATAATACTCAATTGCTAAATTCTTATAAGAAATGTTAGCATTAAGTGTCAAACTATGAAGTTAGTATCCATTATATCTAATTATTAGGGTTCAGTAAGAGAGTATAAGTTCTCAATTTTGTAAAATGAATTTTATAAGGAAAGTAACTGTCGATCTGAATAAAATGCAAGTAATAGATCCTATACAAGGTTTAGAAATTTATCGGTTTAATTTTATCATCAAAATCAAAATCAATATATATTATTAAAGCAGCCTTTTTTTGAGCTCCCACGATGATTGGAACATTCTAGAATGTCCGTCTTTCCATATCTTTTATCAAAAAAGTTATATTTGAATCTTACATATGGTAAGTCACCAAATAATTTAATGTAAACTGTATATGATATGGTAATTAAAGAATAATTAAATAAAAATGGAACATTTGGGAAACTTAAGTGTCCATGATATGGTAAGTAATAAATAATTAAATTTAATATGAATTTTACATGATATGGTAAGTACAAAATAATTAAATAAAAATGGAACATTCTAGAAACTCCATATCAATCAATAGAGGAGGGATTTATCGGGCAAGGTTTTTGGTATATTTTCCTAATCTTGATCTATCATATTCCTAATCCTAATCGAAGTTAAACAATCAGCTCGCTATAAATAGTTGAAGTCCTAGATCAACATTCACAATCATAATGCCTGATCATATATACTCGGCTGGCTGTAATAAGCTGCTAAAGTATTGATTGGCAAGTTTAAACATTGTCCTTTGTATGCATATTCAACATACTAATAAAAAATTTTGGTAACCTCATAATTTTAGTGTAAAAAAAAGTTTTAAATAAGATGTCCTTTTTAAATTGACACATTATTATATTTTAGTTTAAAAAAAAACGTCTTTGAATTAAAAATGCTTTATCAATTCTCTTTGATGATGTGTATGATACTATGATCTGAGTAGTATAAGTACGAGAGTATAGGAGTATCATATAGACCTATATAGTACTCTATAGAGTATTCTACGTTTAGTTTGTTTCACCTACAATTTTGTTAAAAAAAGGTTTATCGCAATCAAAGAGTTTTTTTTCCCTTTAGAGAAATACTAACAATTAATTAGTATAATTATATAGTGGCGCTAAACGCAGCAAAAAACCACCTAAACGCAGCATAAAATAATACTTTAAAATAATATTTATTTATTATCTCTCTAAAATACCCTTTTGGTTCTAAATTCAACTATATTAAAATCCCCAAAAAACAAATTACACATTTTCGAGTGCTATGTCAACGAGAATAACATATACTCCGATGAGTCCGATCCCTCTTGTTGATATATGCTTACTACTCTGTATACCGCAAACCAAAATTGGGCAGAACCCTATTGGAACCCGATGCATGGATTGACCATCCAACTAATTTTCTACATCAAATTGAAGTGATTAACGGAGCATCTAAAAGGTGCGGACACACTGACCAACTATGATTATTTATGCCACAATGTCGCCGCAAGAACAGTGAGAAGTACAACAAATAATAGAAAACTTCATTAGTTGTAAGTAAAATAATGTAAGGAATGATGAAGGACATGATATGAAATGAGACGTATTAGCCGCC
>JBBYHQ010097650.1:0-28941 GCA_038382645.1 Spergularia azorica
CAATAAACAAACCTCCCATTATCTCCAAAAATAATAAACAAACCACCCATTATCTCCAAAAATAATAAACAAACCACATATTATCTTCAACAATAATAAATAAACCACTCATTATCTCAAACAATAATAAACAAATCACACCACCTTAAATTACGTAAAAAGGAAGCGGGGTGTTTAAAGGGGTACGGAGGGAGTATAAGTGAAAAATTAAGGGCTAATAAGGACTTCTCCCTTTCCTCACAACCTTCTTTCCCCTCATACTACTTCTTCTTCACTCAACTCAACACAACTCCAAAGTCTCAAAACTCATCCATCTCTTGTTCTTCACCCAACCCAAAACCACATCCAACCAACCAAACCCAACTAACCAAAGATGGAAATCTCCTCAAAATCACCACCACTAAACTCCCCAAGCAGCCATGGAAGCTCAACAACAACCACCACCACAAGCTGCAGCAACCACCCACCAATGCCCATCACTAGATCCGACCCGAATAGCCCATACCCGACAACATTCGTTACAGCTGACACAACCTACTTCAAACAAGTAGTCCAGATGCTTACCGGATCCCCTGAAACCTCCAAAAACCCACCCAAACAACAACTCCAACAACCACAACAACACCACCAACAACCCGACCCGAAAAACTTCGTCATACCACCCATCAAAACTGCCCCTAAAAAACAAGGGTTCAAGCTTTACGAGCGTAGGAACAGCCTTAAAAACATGATTAGCCCCTTAACTGCTAATTTTGCAGCTCATCAACACGCTTCATTTTCGCCACGAAACCAACAACGTAATAACCATTATAATCATAGTCCAAATCATTATAATCATAATCATAAGAATTACAATATGCCGGAGATATTATCTCCTAGTCTTCTTGATTTCCCATCATTGACTCTAAGCCCCGTTACACCGTTAGTTGAAGATCCCTTCGATAAATCCTCACCGTCCATCAATGGTGGTGGAAGTTCATCGGAAGAAGAGAAAGCCATCGCTGAGAAAGGCTTTTATTTTCACCCTTCGCCCGTGTCGACACCACGGGATTCGGAGCCTCAGTTGCTCCCTTTGTTTCCGCTCTCGTCTCCTCGTGTGTCCGACCCTTAAGGGTCAGGGTCGGACACTGTCACGGAGACGAGAGTAGTTATAATTTATTATTGTGTACACCCGAGAGTACGTACGTATCGTGGTAATTTGTGTAAAGCCCATCTTTTAAAAGGTTGGTATTTTTTTTTTTTTACTTTTTTTTTGTAATTGTAACATTTGAGGCTAAATGTGGCTTTGGGTATGTAGTCTCACTATGATATGAATTGGAAGTATATTATCATATAATATATGAATATAGAGTTTATTGATTATATGAATCTTGATTCAAAATGTACAATGTGATCCAAATAGAAGCTTTGTAAATGGTTTATTGGCATTAGAGTTTACACAATTTGTTATTATGTGGTTTAATTTGATCCATTGTATAATTGACTCAATTTGCTTATAGACTAGGAATTTGAATTTGTGCGGAATTGCATACGTCAGTATTCTTTCAGATTGTAAACGTCTGGTTCGAATACGTAGAAAGATCGGAAACCGATGTCAAATTGTTGATCAATTGGCACACATTGTACATTAAAGGGTATGAAATGAATGAATCTCATTCTCCTCTATAGCATTATTTATTTTAAGAAGATTTCTTGCATAATTACTATTGAAAAAGTTACTTTAGAAATGTTTGGACAAGTAGTAAGAATCACATTTTGGTCACTAAACTTTGTTTTATTGCTGTAAAATTTTATTGATCAAGCAATGTAGTGCACTTGATAAAGATCCTTTTTAATATCTTTAAAAAAGTTTAACTTTTTTATTTTCCAATTGAAGTTCATTGCAAGACCTTTTTTTTTTTTGAGGAGGAAGACCTTAATTTTTGGTTGGGCTGACAGAATCTAAGTTTTCCACTACCCTTTATGGAGTACATTATTTAGGTAGGTGCATTACCTTGTTTTGAAATTGTTTACCCATTTCATAATAAAATTCTTAGATAAAAAAAATATTTCGAATTTTGATGATGCATTTGTTTGAATTTCAGTCGCGAAGTATAGTCTAGTATAAAACGAGGTATATTTAACGTTCATATCAAGCTCCGCGAGTGATAGCAGTGACTTCGGAATTGTTATTATACTCATTTCATGAATACTTGTTTTTATTTTAGGAATTGTGGTAGGGGGATCGATTGGAACTCAGAACAGCAGTTGGTCTGTACAAATTAATAGCAGTAGTACCATTTTCCATGAAAAGCCCTTTCATCCTGAGTCACCAGAGCAATGTTGAAAGTGACATGAGTCCAAATTTAGAACTTTGGTAATCAATTTGATCAGAGACCAATTTAATAATTTGGCCATTTGCCATATGACATTGATATTATTGCTAAAAACTAATGACATAATAATAATTCATATGTGGGGGATCAGATTTCATGTCTTTCATGAATTCCTATAATCCTACATGCAACTTGTCTACGTTGGCTTTGAATTCTGCGTTCATATTCAAATTAGACGTAAAAAATTCGAAAAATAGGATGGAATAATATAATGGGTTGATATGGATAACAGGCAGGTAGGGTTGAGGGGAAACTTTGGGGGTGTTTTTTAGTGCAAAAAAAGTCTATGGTCCATTTATTATTGGCAGCAAAACTGAGCTAATAAGTCAGATAGTGAGAAGAAAAAGAAAAAAAAGCTTACACTATTCAACTTCACTCTCACTATTCTACTCCCTCCGTCCCCCTTTAAACACCCCGTTCCCTTTTTTACGTGGATTAAGGTGGTGTGATTTGTTTATTATTGTTTGAGATAATTGGTGGTTTATTTATTATTGTTGAAGATAATGGTGGTTTGTTTATTATTTTGGTGATAATGGGAGGTTTGTTTATTGTTTTTGGAGATAGTGAAGTGTTGATGTGTGGTGAAAACTTACCCCATTTAGTAAGTTTTGAAATGTGGTGTTTAAATAAAGACACCTAAAAAAGGAAAGCGGGGTGTTTAAAGGGGAACGGAGGGAGTATTGCATAATTTTGCATTGCAATTTTTGAAGTAGTATAGTATTGTATTTTCCTGAATTTTTGTGGGACTTTGGGACACTCCACTCAAGGCTGATGCCTGCCTTGTGGGCTGGCCTGGCCCCACTGTATTGAGCTTCATGACAAGATCAGAAATTGGAGCCTAGTCTTTCTCCCTCTGTCTTTTTTTTTTGAGTGCTAGATTTTTGTGTACTATGAGATTGTGTGTTTACTTGAAATAACCCTGGTGGTAAACTTGGTGAGTGAGTATATTTTGGGCAAAAGTGGATGGGTATTCTCAACTCTGCCATTCGAGAAGTGTTCAAGTAGTCGTGTGAACCGTGAACTACTCCTATCAAAGAAGTCCCTAAACTTTCAAGTGTGGGCGGGTATTGTTGTTACGACTAGTACCTTTTTATTAACTAGGAAGTCATATTAACAACACTCTATCCTAGTAATCTAGTATGCCAACATATTATTTTAACGGTATCAATTCACACGTGTCTTCCAGTATACTTATTCAAATGACTTTATCAGCAAAGCTCGCGTCGTACCAACAATGGTAAAACCAAGAATAATGGTGGAAGTAGATGGGATTTTCATGGTAAAGTAGTAGCTAGAGAGAGTAGAGCGTAGAGGAAAGCATCTAGCTAGGCACATACATAGGCAAAGCTGGCCACATGAAGGGATGTGGATAAAACCACCCAAAACACCCAAATTTCTCTTCTCTATGATTTCTATATGTTTCTTGTTTTGGTCATAAAGGGTGGTAGTTGGCAGCTTGAACTGGTTGTTTGATTCCATGCAAAAAAAAATTAATTAAGCTTTTTCAACTCTAAAAAAAGTTTAATTTGGATGTTTAGTTCTAAGTCTTTCTTGGTTAGGCAGTCCTTTTTTTGACTGTTTGAAGACCAAGCCAAGGTCTATGAGTGGCTAACACATTGTGGACACCAAGGTTTCAAGGAAGAATAGAGTCTTAAGACAATGACTTCCACGATCATGATTGAGATCGAAACAAGGCTGAGTATTCACAAGATAACAACATTATTAAATAACTGCTTCTTTATTACTACTCAGCAAAAAAAAAAAAAAAACTGCTTCTTTATTACATGACATTGAAAATAAATCTTTTTTCAAACCACTCGTAATAAACTCATACTTAAAAATGAAACACACGGTTATTACAAATGAATGAATGCGTTCCTTTTCCAAACGATAAAGCTAAAAGAGATATAATACAAATTACTATACGAGCATTTGGTTCTCAACAAATGATATTATTCTTTTTAGCCCTTAATGATGCACTCTACACCGAAAGGACACAAAGATTCAAACATGGGACGTAATGTATCCTATCTCTGTTATAATTAGTATGCTTAGATGGAATAATGTACAAAGTGATTACCCAATATTTCTCTCAAAGTTTTCAAAGCTTAAATTAAAAATTCTAAATCCACCGTGTTTTGGTATTTAGGTTGGATATTCTACAATTACACCGAAAGGTCGTTTACGACATAGGGTAGCAGGACTAGCAACAACCAGTTTGACTAATACGATAAATAATCGTCATTGTTGTGTTATTTGTGTACATAAATTGTAGTACATTGTTTTGCTTTGAATTAGTACACGGTACACATACTTTGCTTTGCTCTTCTTAACCACGAGAGTCGCAAGATTGTGTTTCAGATCGTTGGGTCGTTTTGTATCCCACTATGTTGTGATTTCTCTTGAAAGTTGTCAAAAGAATACTCGTATGTGATAATATTGGCGTAAATTGATAAAGATAGTGAATCTACGTCAATTTTAAACCGTAAAATCTGTATAGTACATAAAGAAAAATCTAAGTATGACCATTTCTGATCTCTTTTAGACTTTAACAAATTTATGCTTCACATTTCAAACATGATTACAAAGTAATGATCTTAGATGCTGGTTGTGAAAAGTCAAGAAAACAGTAACTAAGCCTGAATAGGAAGCAACCCAGGGAAATGATTGAAATTGGACTATGTCCAATAATCAATTGTGAAATGTCTATGTAAAGCTACTAACAAACCAAATTTTCAAAACGAATGATTAGGGAACACACTACAATCATGTTGTAAGTTGACAATAATAAGATGATTTCCCCAATCTTGATTTTGACCATTTTTGTTCCATTCAAATATCTATTTTCCAAAAAATATCGTCTTATCCAAATCTTTGTCGAATACTCCGTAAGAAATTAAAGATAACGACTAATAACAAAGAACGTTTCCCATCTCTAGGATGCCATCGTCATATGCCAAGGTCCGAATTTTCCTTAGGATACCTTACCTCCTACGACTCGATTTTGATTATGATCAAATCCCCCCCTTCCCATGTCGAAAGAAAAGGTTTCATAATGGGAGCATTATTGGAAGAAAAAAGATGGTACAAGAAGAAAGCAAAAGAAGAAAAAACAAGATTTCAAAGAGCAAACGTATAAAAATGCTAACGCAAGTAAGCATTAATTCTCCATCAAGGTGGGAAATATCGATAAAATCACAAAAAAGAAAGAAAAGTTTTGTCAAGGAGTTGAGGAAAGGAGAGGCAACAATCTAAAGAAGTTGAGATGAACTTTAGCCAGATCCACCCAACAGAATACATTGTCGGCCGCAAAAATCAGTATGCGAGAGGAGGATTCTGACCTAAAGCTAAAACACACCATATATCTATAGGCCAACACTTTTAATGGTACATAATTTTGTTGCACCATCATTATTCATCTTGAAAAGACCTTCAATACAGACCTATGATGCGCCAGTTCACGAAACTAACTTTCGTTGTCGAATCACGTCAAATTTACATTTGAAAGATCTCATCTCATCAGTTTTCATCCTCGTTTATTGTCCAACCATTGTAAGCAAAGAAACAAGATCAGCTGATTGCTACAATATGCTAAAGTTTCATATTTCGGCAAAGGAATTTACTATCTTAAACCCGTGGTTCTCTGGCAGGGGTCCGTTTCCAGGGCGCACAGATATTACGGCTTTAAGGCCTGAAATGGTAACATTCATAGCCAAAGTAAGAACAGAAACATCGCTACAAGAGAAGCAAATGGTCAGCAAATATACATAGAACTTCGAGTAAAGACTTACCAGCTGCAAATGCAGCTGTGGCCTCTTGGTAGACATCTGTTACGAATAGTATCTGTGATGGGTTATCTACCCCCAAAGACTGGGAGATCTCGATATAGCTACGTGTCTCTCTCTTGTTCCTGCAATATGGGAACAAAAAAAAGCTCAGCAAAAGATATTACAGGTTTGCTTTGTGAGAAGCTGCACCTAGAATATGAGCAGTTTTAGCCAATTTCGGACCCCCATACAGGTTTTTGGCTCTAGTATTAGGCTAAATTGCCTAATGTGACCCCAAGGGGATTCCACAAAAGTTTGAGCCATATTTGTAAAGGGGCCATTCTGGGCCAAAACCGTGAAATATCTACTTTGATAGTTTGATGTTTGCAAATTTTGATCAATTTGTTCAAATGAACCAAATGTTCTCAAAACGTTACCATGGACAGCCTGATGGTAATGATTGTCGGTTCCTTTGCTAGAGAAGTTCCCTAAGCCTCTCCAGCGCTCATTTCTCCGTTACAATAGTTTTCAAAGTACTTTCGGCACAAATCACCTCATGAGGCTAACGTGTGGTTTTGCCAATATTTGGAACCAAACACAGGTTTTGGCTCTAGTATTTCACTAAAACCCACAATATAACCCCTACAGGGTTCCATAAAAGTTTGAGCTAGATTTGTTCAAGATTCCATTATGGGCCCAAAACCGTGGATTATGTACTTCGATTTTTGCCAAATTTCATCAAATTTTTCAAAGGAACCAAATGTTCTCAAAACTATACCATGGATAGCATCATAGTTCCCTTAAGGGATATGAGTGTTGGTTCCTCTATTAGGGAATTTTTCTAAGCCTCTCCACCACTGGTCACATTATAGGCTATCGTACGTTTTAAGACGATTTTTGGGACCTACCATGACTCAAATATTTTGCTAAAACCCATGATATGACCTCTCAGCACTTCCACAAAAAATTGACAGGTTTTTATTCTAGGACCAATTCACACCAAAAACAGTAGGTACATAATTGGGTTTTTGCCAACATTGACAGCATGTTTGAAAGTAGCCAAATATCACAAAATCTTTACCATGGATAGCCTTGAAGTACCCTTATTGGATATGAAAGTTGGTTTTTCGGTTAGGGAAGTTCCCTTCGAGATAGCATGCAGATTAAGTTGAATTTATGAACCTACCATAGGTTTTCCGGTCTAATATTTTGCTCAAACCAATAATATGACCCCTGTGAGTTTCCTCGAAAATATCAACAGATTTTGTTCCGGGACCAATTTAAGCCAAAAACCGTGGATTATATAGTTTGATTTTGGCCGATTATATAGTTTGATTTTGGCCAATTTTGACCAAAATTTGGAAAGAAGCCAAACATTCTAAAAACGTTACCACGGACATCCTTGGAATAGCTTTGTTGGATATGAGTGCTGGTTCCTCCGTTTCAATAGTTCTTTAAACACTTTCGGCACACATCACCACTTGAAGCTAACATGCACTTTTTGCTGAATTTGGGAACCTCACACAGGTTTTTGGCTCTGGTATGTTGCTAAACCCATAATATGACCCATGAGGCTTCCACAAAATTTTGAGCCATATTTGTTCCAAAGCCATTTTGGGGCAAAAACTAAGGATTGTATACTTCCATTTTTGCCAATTGTGATCAAATTTATGAAAGAAACCAAATGTTTTTACAACTTTACTATGGACAGCTTTAGAGTTCTCTTGAGGGAGATGATTGTTGGTTCCTTTGTTACAAAATTTCTCTAATCCTCTCCTGCCCTCGCCACCCATTTAGGCTAGTGTATGTCTTTTTTTTACCGATTTTGGAACCTACCATAGGCTTTTTACTTTATTATTTTCCTAAAACTCATAATATAACCTAAAGATGCTTCCACAAAAAATTGACTGGCTTTCAAGGCAATTTCGCGCAAAAACCCGTGGAATACATTACTTTGTTTGGCCAATTGTGACCAAATTTTATAAAGTAGACATATATTCTCAAAACTTTACCACGAGCCATGTTGCATATGAGTGTCGGTCCCGCCGTTACAATAGTTGTATAAGTCCCTTTGGCAAACATCACATCTTGAGGCTAGCGAGTGGTTTTTACCGATTTTGGGAACCTCACACAGGTGTTTGCCTCTCTATGTTGCTAAAACGTATAATATGACCCCTAGCGGCTACCATAAAAGTTTGGGTCAAACCATGGATTAGGCTTGCTAGTTTTGATCAATTTTTTAAAAGGCAGCCTTGGAGTTCCCTTGTTGGATATGAGTGACGGTTTCTATGTTAAAAGAATTTATCTAAGCCCCTCTAGCAATTGGTACCCATTTTAGCTAGCGTACGTTTTTCGCCGATTTTGCGACCTACCATAGGCTTTTGACTCTAATATTTTGCTAGAACCCATAATATCACCTCTAGGTGTTTCTACAAAATTTTCAGCGATTTTTTTATTCTGGGGCCAAAAACCGTGGTTTTGGCTAATTTTGTTCGCTTTTTAAGCATCCAAATTACTAAAAAACTTTCGGAAAAACTTTTATCACGGATAGCCTTGGAGTACCCTTATTGGATGAGTGTAGATTTATCGTAGGCTTTTTGCTCTAATATTTTGCTTAAAGCCTTAAACCCATTACAAACCCTAAGAGTTTCCACAAAAATTTGAGCAAATTTTGTTCCAGCACCATTTTAGGCCAAAAACCGTGGATAATAATACTTTGTTTTGGCCAGTTTTGACCCAAATTTTGAACATAGCCAGATGTTCATAAAACTTTACCACGAGCCTTGTTAAATATGAGTGTTGGTTCCTCCATCACAATAGTTGTTTAAGCCCTTTCGACACTCATCACATCTAAAGGCTAGCGTGCGGTATTTGCAAATTTTGGGAACCTCGCACATGTTTTTGGCTTTAGTATGTTGCTGAAACCCATAATATAACATTATAACCCCTAGGAGCTTCCACCAAAGTTTGGGCTATATTTGTTCAGGGGCCATTTTGGGCCAAAAACCATGGATTATGCACACTACGATGTTTGCCATTGCCAATTTTGATCAATATTTTTGAAGGAACCAAATATTCTTACAGCTTTACCATGGACAGCCTTAGAGTTCCCTTGATGGATATGAGTATCGATTCCTCTGTTAGGGAATTTCTCCAAGCCCCTCCAGCACTCGGTACCCGTTTGGGCTAGACCGCTAAAGGTACTCTTTTAGCCGATTTAAGTAATCATAGTATTTGTCTATTATGGTATTTTTTTCTTCTATTAGTAAATGTTTTATTTGCCTCTCTATGTTTTCAACGTAAGGGTAAGGCTCGAGTACATTCGACCCCCCCCCACTAGGCCACTACCCCTTTGAGGCATTAAGATAATGATGTACTAGTATGTTGTTGTAAATTTTTTATTAGATAAAATAGAAGTGACGACCTAAACACAGCAGGGTTCCAGATTTATATATATAGTTAGTTTATAGTATTAGACAGATAGTATAGCATTACATATTAGGTTATATTAGATTAGGATATTAGATAGATCCATTCAAAAATTGGACAATGTGTAAAGTGATCGAGAAGGCAGAAGGCAGCACTTACCCAACATTTGTATCAAAAAATCCGGATAGATATTTTCGAAGATCACCAAATTTGGTGTTTCCAAAGATAAGCCTCTGCGCAAGCCTGCTGCCGCTGGAATAAATATAAACCTAAATCAACAAAAAGAGAAGATACAAGCAAACATCAGTGACCACATATGAACAAGTTTATAGACTGTAAATTCGTACATAGACCATGTTTACTCGTAGACCCCCACTACATATACAATTTTGCCAGCAAGGTGCAGGTCAGCAGTCTGATTATGGTCTTCGAATATGTAAAACAATTCACGAACATAAAACGCAATATGCGTAATAATAAAAATGCCATTAACACTTGCTGTCTCTTTTGCAAATGTTGTTTCTCCTAAAAGGAGCAAAAAGAAAGAGTAGACAGTTTTCTTTTTTATAAGACTATAATTAAATTACATGAAAGGGAACAGTACCAAAAGACAAGTGGTAACGAGACACTTGCAAAGATATATGATGGACAAGCTACAACCAAGCTCAAATAACAATCGACCATGTACATTGTAAAAGGAGGAGAAGCTAAGAACCAACCTTTATGCCTGAAGCATGCCATCTCTCAAGAGCTTCAGGTACATCTTCAAAAACTACACCTTCCAGTTCGTTATTCTGGAATCCAGTTCTCCAAATGTGACCCTGTACAAAAGATTTTCATCAGAATTGCAATACAAGCAAAAGAGACACACTAGGTTATTAATTTTACAATCTTCCTTTCACCTGCAGCTGCTTTAATGCAGTGATTTTCCGGTCAGCTTTGATCATAGCTGCAACATTAGCAACCAAAGCTGCAACAACCTCCTCTTTCCCTTCATCCCCTGAAGGAATTGGGACAGCACCCGCAATACACGCCTCCAGATCTTCCTGAACCTGTAGTGCATTACATTAGCACATGAGATGGATACTATACACGGGGAGACTAAACACGGAATGATCTATTCAGATGTGAACAGGTAGATCCAGATTTGCCCTCACAACCACAGTTTACAGACAACAAAAGAAGACAAGAAGCATTTTATATCAGAACATATTTATGAAGTAGACCACCTCAATCAAGCGTGCCATGCAGTCTGAAACAATGTGTTCAAACTACTTAATAGCATATCCATTGGGCAGAGCAATGGCATATGAGTGGAGTTGGAATATCTCTAATTCCAACATTATTACAAGCAGAGCTATTTCTGAAGAAAGCTTGATCTAAGCGTTGTGTGGAGAATGAGGCTTGCAGAAAGATGATGCATCACCAACAGATATTAATAACCATAAGGATTGATAAAAAGTAATTCTAGTTTAAAATTTTGTTCAGAAGGTTTCAGAAGCAATGTCAGAACACAGACCAGAAGGTCAGTTTTGAGTACAAAAAGAGGTTTGATTTAAAACTGATTTAAGCAATCAAATGTTCTAACATTTTGCACTATGACTAACCGGAGAACTAAAGAGCAAGCTACAGAATGTTTTTCTTTTAATGAATCTAAGAGGACTTGTAGTTTAGAAGACACTACTGTTCACATCGAGACAGTCCAGAGGGGTGTGCAAAACCTGCATTGACAGAGTCCAAATTAAAGCTGAAGAGTAATTAGATCATCAGTAAGGAATCAGTGTCATGTGATCAAGATTGGTTGGGACTCGCGTCTATAGTTAGGACGCTGAAGGGCCTTACAGAGACAGTAATTCATCGTTGGGACTTGGGGGGTTCTTATAGAAGAAGTAATCCTTCTAGCTGAAATATAGTAGCCTTCTAGGCATAAGGAAATAGCTTAGGTTTGTGTTAGTTTTGCTTTTCTTCAAACTGCTTTCCAGATTTCTGATTTTTGCTCAAGGATAAATGTGGTTCTTTTACAGCTTTAAGGAGTCACTTCAATACTCCTTTAATCTACTAGTGTAAATATATTGATGTAATCACACTATTATAATAGTGCAATATATTAATGTAATTAGTTTATTAATTACGATTGTATCCTCCGTATTTCCAATATACTTACTATATGATATGTACCGAGCCTCGATTGAGGACTCTTCAACAATCTCATATACCTATATAATCTACTGAGCAGAACTACCAGTTTTGATACTTTATGTGGAAGAATAGGAGTATGGAATACTCCACTTTGTACTCCATAAAGGTTTCACTTGATGAATACGAGTTTGAGAAGGTTTGCTCTTGCCAAAGAGGCAAAGACCTTGGATTGAATATCATTGGAATAATGAAGGATATTGTCGAGCACCTAGTAGTCTATGCTCTACATGTATACCTCAGGGTGATGGCTGATTCCTATGAATTTGGTTGTTTGTTTGGTTTGTAATACCCAGTTAGAAAGGTAATTTGCCTCATCACTTTACTGTGTTGATTAGCGCTAGGGCCGCTAGCATGTCCCTTTACCACATATCTAAAACTTAGAAGAGGAATATCTATCACCAAATACTATCATGCGATCATCAACTTTTCTTTGATTAACAATTGAAAGAATATTATCAGCCTGGCAACAAAAACCAAAAAAAAAAAAAAGGGAAAAGGAAGAATATCAGCCAAATAGCCAATGCAATAGCCATGCTTACAAGTAATGGTAAAATGTGCCACTCATTTATAAATTTATCCAGAAACCATATCTCCGGCCCACACCATGCACTTCATTGCACATAACACTGAATATGATTAGTGTTAAGAAATACTCTCTTGATGCTTACGTAAGAATCATTTAACAGAAGATGCCGGTAACAGCAGCAAAAAAATGCCATATACAAGATTGCAGCCACAAAACAAGAAACTATCATTGTGGAAACCCAAGTTATCAATCTGCTAATTTTAGATCATCACAATTGGTTCACACATCAAGGTCAAGAAATTTATCTAAGTTGCAACTTAATGTCTGCTCATTATGATACCATTGTAGTGGACAATACAATACAAACAAGTGCCCACTCCATGAAAGCCGGGTAGTATTTAGAGCTGGAGATGCAGTTCCACAAATTCAATACCTAATCTCAGTTCCAGCTAGAAGGTATCAAGTGTTGTTATTTGCAGGATGAAATAAACTTAACAAAACAAGTAACCATTTCAGCCAAGATGGAATCGTAAGCTGGCGCAGCAGATCTGAAGAAGAATATTTAAATTAACAGAGGAACATGTATCTTGCCAAGTCTCATAAATAGTCCACCAAAAAAAAAAACTGTAATTGCATAATGTACAACTAAAGTACTACGATGGGAAGCAGTTTATTACTTGTGTACGTAGAAGCAAAATATCGTCTTGAGTTTCTGGAGTCTCATAAGTAGAACTCAGATGCCTTCCAACATTATCACGAGCGTAGGGGAACAGAACATCAGTAACATATGATATTGGAGTAGTAGTTCCTTCAATGTCGAGAACAATGCAGCGCTACACAATAATATAATACAAGGAACATTAAAAATGAGTGTTACGACAAACCAGTACGATTAACAACCCCACAGATCAAATAAAACCAAGGGAAAGGGGGGGGGGGGTGGGATTAAAGAAATAAGAAGTCTTACTGGAGAATCTGAAGGATTCGAATCAATAGTCCCAGCTTTAGCAGATACAGCTCTGTTTTCATTTCTTGGAACTCCATGCATGCTCTTAATAGGGCCATGGGTAGGAGAAGACCAGTCCAGGCCCATTTGATTGAGTTTGATGGCAGCATCAAATAGGTAGTGGTAACATTCAGCCTGAAACACACGCGCTAGATTGAAAAACTGCAAACGACTTGATGACTAAGCAAGGTGTAAAACAAGCAATGGTCTTTGGTCAATGACCGGTTGCATTGCCAGTCCAAATTTCAAAGTTTCAGCACCTATCAGAAACCCTCAAGCTAACAACTCATCAGCTGATTTCCTCAAAAAAAATTCCCAGATTATCAACCATCCAGTTTCTGATTATATAGAAGGCTTGTAGGAAACGATGGAGAGGGAAGAGAGGGAAGGAAAAAAAGGAGGGGAGTGAAAGGAAAGAGTCATTCCCCATTTTACCTCAAATTCTTCCAACGATGGAGAGAGAGTTTATGGAGGGAGAGTTTATTGAGGAGGGAAGGAAAACGTATCCCTACAATCTGTTCCTTTCCCTCCTCTATACCTGTATCTAAACAAGGGAACTTACTCCCCTCCTTCTCCCTCCCCTCCCTTTCCTTCCGAATCCTCCTCTCGAAACAAACAAGTTGTAGTTTCAGCGAGAAGACAGTCAACACAAACATATAAGCATGCAACTTAGGCGCATTACTATAACAGAATTCCTAGGTATATTCTCAGACTAGTGAACTTAAATAAATAAAGACTCAACTCAAAGGTTGATGTAACAGCATTTACATTCTGCCTCACGTCACATATAAACTGTTAGAGAGTCATATGATACCCAAGTGTCTGACCTTAAATAGAGATATTGAAGCCAAACTGAATACTCCAAGCACAGTTCACAGACATGTACAATAATTGCTACAAAGTTGTTACACAGTTCACCTAACATGCATTGAAATAACAAGGCTATCCAAAAGGACACCGTGAAGACCTAATACTGATCCTTATATCAACAAACCACCAGCAATTAGAACACCAAAAGTGGCTTCAATTTTCAGTAATGTGCTAATGTTTTTACCTAAAGAAAGTCTTTTATGTTTAGCCACAATAATGTTGCAAGAGACAGCAACTGTTTTCTACTTAGAATAGTGCTCCTCCAAAAATTGGCTGATACAAACCACGGCATCATAAACAGAGTGACCATTTACTTTTACATGCTACAAGCTCCAACCAATTACCCTTATTGTAAAAACAGCCACGGCATTTGGGGCTTGGGCAACATTTTGCAGAATACATTTCAGCATATGAAGTCCAATATGATCCTGACCTGTGTCTTGGCACTAATCCAAGAGTCTCCCCATACATAGATGCCATGGTTCCGGACAAGCACAGCTGTTGCTTTGGGATATGCTTCAATCTGAAACAGAGGAAATGAAGTCCAACGATTAGAAGCTTTACCTTGAAATAGCAGTATACTATAAAAGAATATAAAAAGTGGAGTACTTTACTAGCAAAAAGGACATGTACTGCATTACAAGAACTATCACATCGAATTGAATCAAATGAACCAGTAGAAAGCCATGAGAAATAGCTACAAAGATGACAAAGAAAGTTATATCGTGTAAACCTACCGCTTCAGCTAGAGCATCAGTCAGGTCCCGCTCATGAGCAGAATTTTCTATGATGGGAACAACAAGTTCATCGTAATAACCATGGCCTGTTATGCCCTTGATCATTTCCATATGAGTGATCTACAACCAAAAGAAAACAGCATAAGTCAAATTCAAAAATCCATAATGTACAAATAAAGGTGACTGGTGACAATATATATGCAACCCTATATTTCTAAAGAAGACCTCATGTTGGAGTCTAAAGTAACTCAGCTTTGCTTGGTGGCCAGGACATCAAGTCATATAAAAGTTTGATTGAAAGGTGCACGGCAAACAAAGCACTCAAGGCGAATGACGGGAGCAATAAAATTGCCATTCACTTAGGTAATACAGGAGTGCTAAAGCTAGCAAGACCCCCCGTAACATAGTTTCAATTACATCAAATTCAGGGGAACCAACGTGCATAGAGAATATTTTGCTTGGTAATCAAATTTAATGTTATCTGAAATTATCGCTTCTCCAAGTTTCATTAGAGAACATTCCTAACCCACGGATAAAAAAACAGCAATTGAATGTCAATAATTGTACAGCAAATATAATGACCTGAGCAACCAAAAGACCATGTCAATATTATGCATAAAACTATCATATCATGAGCATCAAAGAAAAATTTCATCTTATATGACTAGAATATGTACAGAAACTTTATTCTCTAAGTGATGACCATTAGAACGATAAGTTGATGACATGCTAAACCAAGGGTAAAGCAATGAAAAGCATTCTAAGACTATATGCCTAGCATGCTATTGAGAAACTCTGAGTGCATTACATGATATGCACCAAATGTGTTCTCAGTGCTACATAATCAAATGCCACAAATTTCAAACAACATATGGCTTCATGCCACTCCCCCAAGATGTGCTCTAGATCACTTCCTCTTACCCCTAGCAAGGACTCGGGGAATTTACCAAATACTCTTTGTAAGTCACAGACCAAGTTCTAGGTCCTTGTACAATCTTCTTTTAGGAAAAAAAAAATACTCTCAGCCCTCACACACAGGCAGTCTAAAATCTATTCCAATGGTACATAGTCCCACTCAAAATAATCGATATCACACAGCAAAGAAGAACCAACAAGAACTACCTGTTAAAATTTCCATCATTGACATGTAAAATTGTAATCATCACACGCCAAAATAGGTTTAAAACAAATATTACTCTTGCAAATAAAATGCAACAGAGTATACAGAACCAGCCACTACCATTCCCGGTCGTTAGCGTGTGAATTACTCACCCGGAATTCTTTTGCTGTTGGATTCATCATTGTTACCAGACAGCTTTCCATCCCATGACTGTGTATCACAGCGCCAGCATCACGCATCCCATACGCCTATATAAAAAAAATATGGAATTTTAGGCAATTGGTTTTAGTTCAACTCCATCATAATCTCAAGGAACAGATTTCACTTTTGAGAGGTAAAGTACTGTGAGAATGAGTTTGATGACAGAACGCATGAAAACTGACAAGTAGGATTATAGCCACATTGCCTTACAGTTCTTTCCTCAAAGTGCCAAACAAACTATGCTTAGAAGACAAAAGTCAAAAAATAATCTAGAGAAGAAAACTTCAGTCAGCTTGACCCTCCAAATTTGATGCCATTGAATTGAACTTATTACAGAAATAATAGATCGATCACTTAACAAATAGATAAATAAATAAAATAAAGAGAGAAAGGATCCGCTGTTACAACTTACAAGCAATTCCGTGAAGCTACACATTGAATGCAGAGTATATCACCCTCTACAATTATAGTGCGGATACAATGAATGGATTGAACAGGATTAGAAAGCAAGTAACCATACCTTCATGAATAAAGGACCACAGTCGGAGCATTTTGGTGGCTTATAGGGATATGGCTTTTTAATTGGTTCCGATACTACAGACCCATCAGATGAAAGAACATACATATCCTCAGCCATCATCCTTTCCTTCTGAACTCCTGATCCCACACATAAGCTAAAACCAATCAGAATTAATATGACTATAAAACAGGTTGATGATCAACACCAAAATAACATAGAAAGTCAAAGAGAAGTAGAGCTGAAGAACGAGAGAACAAGGTAAAACACTATCTCAAGAAGCAAGAAAAACAGCATATGATTAGGGGAATACAAAGACTGAAGCCCATTAGTTCAATAGTACGAGTAAAATACCAGATTAGAGCCAGAAGTCTGCCAAACATCACATACGAACAAACTGATCAATCGAAACAAACATACAATAACAATACTACAAAGAAGATTACTAAGTTGGAAACTTTACAATCAATGTAACTTGCACGGAACAAGAGCACCAACAATTAAGGGAAAAAGAAGAGTACCCACATGACAGACATATACAAGACATCGAAATGAAAGATTGAAGCTTTATCTACTCAAGTCTCAAACTACATTAAGAAAACACATCATAATCCTTCTCACTAGAAAACATTCAAACAACATCAGTCATCATTAAGCGGGCGAAAACAAAGTTTGCATCTTTATCACTACTAACAGCATCAATCAGACACTAAAGCAAGATAAAGCAGAAAGTTAGAAAATTTATGAAATCAGACACCAGAACAACAACATGAACACTCAAAACCCAGAAAACCCAGCAACATTAATTCCAATACTCATCAAACAATACCCAGCAAATTACAAACTTTATAAACTCATACAAAATTGACCAAAAAAATAAGCAATCAGCAACACCCAGATGAAACCCTCGTCCTAAAAATGATTTGGGGTCGGCTAACATGAATCGTCAAACTTACGCAACCAGCAACACCCAGATGAAAAAACAAAAGTTTGCCCACTTCACAAAATCACACAAATTCATCAATCAAACAATAATCAAACAATAATCAACAACACCCAGATGAAAAAACAACAAAGAACCCACATCACAAAATCAAACAAAAACACTAATCAAACAAACAAACTTCAGGGTGAAGATAGAGATAGAAAAAGACCAGAAGGAGACATGATGATGAGTTGCTGGGATTTAGGAATAGAATCATCATGAACTTTGAGAGTGATACTGCCACCAGTACCACCAACCCAACCAAGATGATAAAATTGGCGACAAAGTTCAGTGATTAATGACTTTGATTCTTGAACAAGGTTGCTTTCTAAATACGCTTGTGTTATTGTGTTTGACGACATTTTTAACCCGTTTCCTCCAAATATTGGTGCCCGTCCTCCTACTCCAACTCCTACTAGAGATGCTGCTGCTGCTACTGGTGCAAATGCCATTCTTTTTTTCTCTCTCCTCTTCTTATATTAGCGACTTTTTTTTTATTAGAATGAGAAATTATTCCGTCAAGGTGCACGCCACTTTTTTTTTTCTTTTTTTTTTTTAGCATTAAATTGGAATATTGGATGGCTGTTTTTTTATTTTATTTTTGTTTTTTGATAAAATATCACATCATTGTGTATTTGTGTGATGTCCAAATAAAAAGAAAGTGCATTCTCCGTAGTCTATAATAGTTGTTCTCATTTCGAGTTTGTTAAAACTTGAGTTTGTCCGTTGTTAAATGCATAAGTTTGTTTGTGAGTTCGTTTTTAAGAACGTATGGCATCTTCCAAATCTTGTAAACAAGCAAAATGACGGGAACAACGCGTGTATGTTACACTTAGCTAAGAGTACAAAGTATGACGTGAATTTCAGCACCTAAACATTTGCCTAATGAAGAATCTGAACTTAAACTCGTCCATTGTTTACTTTAGTTCTACAACCTTTGGGCTTAGTAAAATACGGAGTATATGACATGATACTCAATCATTTCAATTCCAGTTTTACCATTGCCAATGCAAGTGTCCGATTGGGGTTTAAAAACGTTTTCTTTTTTCTTTAGTTCAAAACCCGAATATTTTTGTCCGATTTTACCTCCCATTAGTTTACCCGTTACGGCCGTTAGATTCCTCTCACCTTCTCCCTTTCCTGTCTTTCTCCATCTCTCCTCTCCCAATTCCAGCAAGGCAGCAACCCCACATTACTCCATTTTTTTTTACTCAATTCCCTACATCCTCACTCTTCATCATATTCACGCCCTTCTGTAAAAACAATTTGAGTAGCATAATTCAAGCCAATCAAAATTAATTATCATCAACAACAAGGTACGTTTCTTTTACTCCCTTTTTTTTGTTGATTGGATGATCCAAACGCCAAGAAATTTTAAAACTTTAGTAATTTTTCATTTCATTTTGTTCACAAAAAAAGTTAGAAAGAAAAAAATGAGGAAGAAAGAGAGAAGATTTCGAGGGGGGGGGGGTCACCAAAACTAAGAACAACCCAAAAACCCATCCTTTGTAGTAACTGAAGAGTGTACCATAAGCTGAAAAATCTAATCAAATCTAAACTGGGTTTCTCTTATTTTCGTTAATAACCTGATAACCCCAGAAAAACGACCTAATTTCCCCCATTTTTTTTTTTTGTTTTGTTGCTCAAAATCACTTACCCATGCTTGGATGAATTTGTTATTGTGGGTCGGTTGATAAATTATGTGTTGATGATGAATATGTTCAAGTATAAAATTATTGTTTGGACCATAACTACCGGTCTACACTTTTGTTTGAGATGGTTCTGTAAATATGGTATCAGAGCCTCGGGCCCGAGGTCTCAAGTTCAAATCCACCTACCCCTCTCCTCAATCAAGTGCAAGTCAGTCCACTTTTCATGTCCAAAGTACATTCACGTGAGAGGGGATAAAATCATTGTTTGGGCCAGGGAAAAAAGGTGGGATAAAGTTAACGGATAAACTAACGGGAGGTCCTTGTAGACACTTAACTGTACGAATTTGAAACTCGTGGTGAAATTGACTTATATGTCGATTCCTCAATCGGGAGATGACTGTCTAAATACGGTAAAGCTCGAGGTCTTGGACTGTTTGGGGCATAAACCTCCATCAACATTGTGGGTAGAATTTTCAAGTATCCAAATTAAATTTCTTAGCTCGTTTTAGAAGCATTATTATTATTACTGATATTGATTACTCCGTATTAATTGGTTTGCACTATTTTGTTAGGCCTCAAAAGCCTCTTAATTTGTAATTTAGTCGCGACTTTGAGTCGAGTAGGATCAAAACTCGTCAACAACTCTCTGTCTTCGGAACTACTCCTAGGATGCAATCGAAAAACGAGGTAAACTGATACTTAAATCTTTTTTTTTTAACTCTAGCTTATTTTCCGCTGTCCCATGTTGGGCTAACTTGATGTCTACGTACGTTGTTATGCACGCAGCGCTACCGCCGTGAGGCCGAATTAGACGGCGGCGGGGAGGATCCTTTTAACCGACTATCGGACGAAGTAATATCGTCCAACATACTATCTCGATTCACCTTGGAAGAAGGAGCTCAATACCGCATACTTTCACATCGATGGAAGAAACTCTGGTCTCATGGCATTGGCCCCAAACTAATTTTCGCACCTGACCATCCACAGACTCGTTGTTCGACCAAAAGTCTAAAACGTCTCGTACAAGCTCAAGTTCCTTCTTACGAACGTTGGATAACTACTGTCTTACAAGCCTATAACGAGCCGAAACTTGACGAGTTCACTGTCCGATTCCCCTTTACTTCCCGTAACCAAGCCTCGATCGACACATGGGTCGTATCCGCCTTGCGCAAGGGGGTTACCCGCCTTGAATTGGATTTCAGTTTATGGGGTAAACCTCATGTGACCTCTCATACTCCACATTTAGAAAAGTACCTCCTGACTATGCCTGCTCGTGCTTCTACTATTCGCTACCTCGCAGACGTTACATTGAAGTCTGATTGTGATTGACTCAGAGTTCCTTGAGTTTCTGATTGTTAATTGCCCACTTGAGCGGCTATGCATATGGAATTCAATTTTATAAAAGGTACGAATTTCCGGAGGATCAATCAGATTGAAGAGCTTGGAGCTGAAGAATTGCTGTGGGAAAGTAAAGATCTGGGCGCCGCGACTAGTGTCAGTCAAGTGTGATGGTGCATTTGATTTTGATATCTTTTTGAAGGATGTTCCTCAACTATCAGAATTATCGATTGGTGAAAATATCTCTAGATATTATCTTCGAAGAGGGATACAGCATTTCAGTTTCATGTAATAGCATACAATTAAGTAACGTAATCATTACATGTTTGATTAATGACTATACTCTAGCTAATATATATCCGAAATATTGTTTTTCTTTTTCTTTTTCTTGTGTACGAGCGTGTGTCGAATATGTTACGTGTTTTTGATTGTGCACCAGGATGTCCTCGACAGTGTCAACTACCTTATGGAATTTCCCCAAGCACTGCAGCTGGAGGAGTTGAAAGTCACAGTGGACAGAGAGAATGACAATTCTTGCCTTCTCTGGCCAATTCTTTTGATAAAAGCATCTCCATTATTGCGTAAATTTGTTGTCAAGGTGAATTTGAACTCTTTTCATTATTTTTTGTCTCACAATATATTTTTAACTTATATATGAATAAGGTTTGGGTGTTACCGTGTTAGTGTTGTTGACAATATGTTAATCTCGTTTCCCTTGTCTTGGTGATAGATTTCTGCGGCACGTCTTAAACCACCGGTGAGCCTCTCTCCCACTTTCTCCGTATGCGTTTGCTAAATGGGTTTGTAACTTTAAATTATAATTTGTATCGTATATGTTGAGTTTTATACCTTTCTACGTACCTTTCCTGTATTGTGGATGCAAGGTGTATGTGGATTTAACTAAGCTAAAGGATGCTACGAAGATAGTGCAACGTCACCAGCACTTGAAGTTGGTGGAGTTTCATAGGTTCACAGGAGTCAGTTGTGAAGTGGAACTTGTTCGACACTTGCTTAATATTTCCGACTCTCTTGAGCATTTGGTTGTGTTACCTCCTTATGAGAGTGGAATTAGTTCCGAAACTCTTCAATGTCTTACAACAAAAATAGCAGAAGAACTAGTTTCCCTAGTCCCCCCACATTCCGTTGCTAAGGTGATTGTGATGTAACACTCTAAGTGGACTTTGCTTGCCCTCGTTATAGGCTACTACGTACTTATAGCCCCTTAAGAGGGGTTGGTCGTGACGGTTGACACCCGTGATGTGGTGTCGGCCACGACAATTGACACTCCTAGACACCCCTGCAGTAGTGTTGGCTGCAACGGTAGACACCCTTGACGAGCTGTTGGCTACAACATGAGTACATGACACCCTTGTGGAGGTGTCCGCCGTCGCAACAAACACTACTGAGAGGTCATTTTAATGTAAAAAAGATCTGATTGTTTTGGCTCTAAATTAAGTTGTTATGGCGAATTCTACGTACTCATAATGCTCGTTTTGTTACATACCAATGGACACTAAAACCTACCGGAGAGAGAGAGCCATTGCTTCTTTTCCAATATTTTCAAAGGTATAAGAATTGGGGAGGAGAGGGGATGGCTTATAAAAGGCTCGTATATAATACTCCGTAATAGATTATGATTAGATATGAATTATGCGAATTGAAAGATAAGCATGTACATTGAGAAGTTACAAGAGATCGGTGAACTCGTTAGAGAGCCGGAGGTAGATTGATAGTAACAATTATTCAATTAATAACCGTCTCTTCTACCAGAACCTAATTTGTCTAGTGAGTAGATCAAAAGTTTCACTCAAACCTAGGCACACTTTTGTTTTTTTTTTTTAAACTAGTGAGTTATAATGTGGCGTGACCGCGTGACCACTTCAATCTACAATTCAGCTCAGTTCAATCACATCGGCGAGATTACACTTGAGTTACTATTTTAGCATGTTTTAAACGACTTAATTTATCCCACAATTATTATATGAATTGAAATTTCCCTGTATGATTTTGTCGTGGATTTATCATCGTCTTTTTTAGAATCCGATCCATTGTAAACGAGTTTAGGCCCTGTCTGATAGGACTTATTAAAAGTAATATCAGATCAATTCAGAATCATCCAGATCAGATCAGAGTCACTCAAATCAGATCATATCATATCAGAAATGCTCAAATTTCTATCAATGTATTTGGTCCATAATTGATACTAATTCATTGAAATTCAATCAAAGTTTCAACACATTCAGATCAGATCAGTTAAGAGTCATTCAAATCAAATCAAATTAGATTAGAGTCATTCAAATCAAATCAGATCAGTTCAGAAAGATGCAGTCCTATCAAACGAGACCTTACCCATAGACACTGAACTTAAGACACAGAGACTCCACTTAACCTTAGCCGGAGCCCATGAGTTTGCGCTATCTATCTACACAAACATTTTCTCTCTCCTGAGTGAAGCAAAACATGTCTCGAGGGACAGAGAAGCTGATAAAAGATGTGAAGAAATTTGCAGATATCCAATACAAAGTCTTATCAAAGCGTTATGGTCACACTTTAATCGACATTTTTGACTTCCCCTTGAAGCTTGTTCTCTCTCCATTTACCCTTGCTTATGGAATTGCTGGTTCTGCTCCTCGTGGCTTTGGTATTCCTGAATTTATCTCCAAAGCTTCTTATTCCGCCATTTTTGTGAGTTTTTCTTAATTACCCTTGTTTTATTTTCATCTTTTTCATGTGGGTTTTCATTAAATTTGTGCCTTGTTTTGTTTGGGTTGTTTGAAATTTGATTTCTGAAGTTGGGTGTGTGAAAAAGTTGGAAAATTTGATTGAATTATGTTTTATCCATTGCTATTGCTAATTAAATTGAGTTTCTTTAATTAACTTCATCTTCTTTAGGAGTTATTTGTGCATGTGGGGGTTGGAAAGTTGAGATTTTGGAGTGATAATCTTGCTCAGAATTCGACATTTGGTCTTGTGGATTGTTTGGGTTGTGTAAAGTTGATTTCTGAAGTTGGGCGTGTGAAAAAGTTACAAAATTATATTTTATTAATTGCTAATGCTAATTAAATTCAGTTTCTTTTGTTGATTTCATTTTCTTTTGGACCTATTTGGGCATGTGGGTGTTGGAAATTTGAGGTTTTAGAGTGATAATCTTGCCCGGATTCGACATTGAACTTGTGGAATGTGTTAATCTAAAATTGTACACTGTCTGAGATAGAGATTCCTCCATTTGGTCCTGGTTCGTTCTGTGAGCTTGTAGTTGTCGGCCTCCTTATGTCACTCATTGTTTCTTATCTCCATCGGGGTGTACATGATAAGTTTGTGCGTGCCTCAATCCTAGTGGAAACAGCATTGTGTTGAATGTAGTTTGTAGCTGAAGATATTGTATGAGCATATAGGCTGTTAGATTGGCATGGTTTGTTGATTATTCATTACGCGATGAATTCAGGTTGTTGCTACTCTTGGAACTTGGGATATTGCATTGGAGCTGGGAAAGAAGGTTATATGTCAGAGGTGCTTACAACTCGTGCTATTATAGTCATAGTGTTTAATCGTTTATAGTGTCAATTAGGTTCCTTTGATGAATTGGTGACCGTTTCTGAATGAGTACTTAGTTGTGTAAAAGTAGACTATCTGATTCGCACAATAAGCAAGTTATTCTATCACGATTTCACCAGGACATAGTGGTCTAGGGGGTGTACTTCGTTTTTTTTTTTTTTAGAGAAGGCTATGGAAAATGTTATTCACTTGGCTCTATGAGCTGTTGAGAACCTTGTGCTACTAGGCAACCTTGAGATAACGACCTCTAATCTTACATATACTGCTTGCATAAGAATATATCCAGATACTCACCCAGTTGAAAAAGGTCTTCTCGATAGGTTGAATAGTTTCACAAAATTGATGGTCTTTTCAGCATATTGATTTGCATGGTTGACCTCATGGCTGTGACCAAGTATCTATGGGAAAATTATTTACATGTAAAAGAGTGATGCTTTTTGAGAAAGTATCTGGGTGATAATTGTTCATATGGGTTTTGGAATTGCAGAGATTGCCGAACTTGTAGCGGGTGGCAGGCATTACGGTGTACAATGTGCAGAGGGTCTGGCCAAGTACACTATCGAGTGAAACCTTTAGCTTTGAAGAGGTAGGTGGCCTTCGTGATTTTGTGTCTTCAATGGCATACGAATTCCAAAACATCTGATTTTTCAAATAAAGAGTAGAGTTCAAGAAAATCTGAGATGCACGTGCAGTGTTATTAACAATCTAACGTAACTTTGCCATCAGCGGAGGAAAGGCAACGGCTGAGTCAGTTGCAGATGCAATCACCAATAATCAAGCTGAGCTAATTCACCTTCCTTCAGCCCTTGATCTGCATACACCATTGCCAACCAAGGATTGCCCTACTTGTGATGGAACAGTAAGGCTTCTTCAGTTCTTCTGTGCGATTATGAGACATATGCTACTTTTCTAGGTTGTATTGCTTATCTGTCATCTTTTGTTATCTTCATCAAAGAATTTCACAGATTCTGAATACTTAATTCATCAAAGTTGAAGATTAGGAATCATATTAGGTTGTCTTTTTTTTTTTGAATCAATAAATCATAGTAGTTGGCACTTGGCAGGTCCACAATATATACTCTTGATGATAGTCTGTGACATTGTTTGGTTTTTGATCTTTATTTGGTGGTTCAGGGTGTGATGAAGTGTCCGGAATGCAAGGGCCATATACAGATTCGGATTTCAGCTGATGATGTAAATCTCATTGTTAGAACATTTCATCCATAAATCTGTTTATTTAGGTTAATATGGTTTTCTTGTATAAGGTTCGTTTCCTGTTCTTTTACGTATAACTCTACTCGAGAAAGAAAAATATGCTTGTGTATGATCTGTAATATAAAGCAATTGCTCTCTTTGGCAGTATATTTAAGTTTATGAATTAGTTGACGAAGGACAGTTATTGGAGTACAGTAATCAATTAATAAAGTTACAACTACACTTTAATGGAAACCAGTAGGTTGGCTAGCTGAGATAATTTACAAAATCTCCATAGTAGAGATTATAGGCGTATGTTTAACATCTAAGGTTCATGCATTTTGTTGGGGTTTGGAGGATTTAGATCTCTTATTCTTCATTTTCTCTTGAATTTTTTCTAGATCTTATACCTGTAACCTTCACTAGACTTTGCCGATGTTTTGAGTGCTATGTTTATATTTGTCTTCACAGATCATGGAGCCTCCATGGAAAGCCTATAATGTCCTGAAGAAAATGGATTATCCATATGAGGTGAGTTTCAGGAGTTATAACTTGTCTGATCTGCTTAATGCTTCAGCACATGTGTGTCTCCTGCTCTTGGAATCTAACAATGCCTTACACGATGTTGTTCGTAATTACTCACTCTACTTTTATAAGTGAGATCGTCTCATGTCTCGGGACACCTACTTTGACAAGTGGTATCTCTCAATATATGAGAGTAAAAGTTTTGAAATATTTTTCCAATCAGATGAAATGACATGACTTTTATAGTATTATTTTATTGCATGCTTCTGCTTAATCACACGTGGAAGTTTCACCTTGAAAGGTGAGAACATCTTATAATGAGAATGATGGAAGTATTTTATATGATCTTGATGCCCTGTGTTCTCATCTTGCTCAGTTTTGTCTTTTTGACAGCATATCGTTGATAGCATGAAAGATCCAAGTATTGCAGCATTTTGGCTACTTACCATGCCTCAGATTGTTGGTGGGTTCAACTTTGATGACGAAGTAAAGCAAAAAATTTGGTGGCAATATAAGGTTTGTGTGTCTACAGAATGAAAGTTTGAAATTAAATTACATCCATTAATTTAGTGTATATGTATATGTCGTACTTGAATTCTTCTTAAAATAAGAAGTTATAGTGTTGCTATTCTCTTATATGTGGCATCCTTGTTCAGTTGAGATGCTATTAGTTGTTAACTTGCTATATCACGTCAGAAACCCCAAGGGCTGGTGTTCAGGTTCAAGGCTAAAGAGCCAAGTTAAAATCTGAAGTCTTAAGTCCATATATTTGTGATCTCCCTTGGAATGTTTGTTAGAAATTAGAACACTTCCTGATAAATGTGTCATGTATTCATGCCCGTCTTCTTAGTTTTTATTCCTCAATTTTGCCTACCTTTCGATGTGTGTTCATTCCCTGCTGACATGTAATACTTTCTGTATGATGTATCTGTATTTACAGGAGTCGATGCGCTATGATGAACTTCGAGAAGTGGTCGCTCAACGAAAGCCTGGCTGGGAATATTTGCAACAAGTATGGGTCTTTTTGAAGTTTGTAGCTAGTTTGATATGCCTACCCTTTGTGCTATAATTTTAAGCTGTACATCTTTAGTTTGTCTCTCAAATTAGTAAAGATGTTATGTTCTTGCCCTAGTCTGCTTCTTCTATCTTTGAGGGCTCTTAAATGTTCGTGGTGCTGAATGCCAAGCACTATACTGGAATGACATCAGGAGCCAGAGCCATGTTTCAAACGCCTTGTCTGATAATATGGATAATCTGCATGCTGTGGATAATTGAAATCTGTACCAATGTATAGTTGCTTTTTGCTTAAAGAGCAATATCGCATTTCATTATATTGAATATTCATGTTAGCCGACCCCAAATTTTTTTGGGAATAAGGCTTGGTTGTTGTTGTTGTATTATATTGAAGATGGTGTTCCTCTCATTGTTTTTCTTAGGGACTGGCTGCAATTGATCCAGCGCGTGCCAGAGATGACCCTGTCGTAGTTAAAAATGTCCCATACTACAAGGCCAAAAAGGCATTGGAGATGGAGGTCATGAAGCTTGATCCTCCCCCTCGACCACAAAAGTGGGGTGTAAGTTGTTCTTGCTTTTATTATCGCACTTTTCATCTGAAAATGTCAGTACATAGCCTAGTTATATAAATCTCTCTTTTAGACCAAATATAACAAAAAGAGTTGAAAATGCAGCATATATCACTAAATGCTTTCAACCAAAATTCTAGCATGATTAGTGATTTATGTGTTTACTCATAATTAGGTTTCATTCACTTCTCGTTCTATCTGAAGTACAAAAAGTATGTGCTCCTGGAGGAGGTAAAGGGAGGGTTTGAAGGGTTATCATTCATGTAAGGTGGGATCTTGGCCATCTTGGGACATGCTTTCTGGAAATGTACGACATCGAGTTGTAGAATCCTTTTTTCTGGATTTAACAGTACTCTTTTTCTGTATGAGTTTTTGTTTTTTTATTTTCTTACTTATATTCGAGTAAATTCTTTCATACTCGGACAGCTTTATCAGAGAAACAATATGGCTATTGTGTACTCTATTCACTGTCATTGTTTGGCTTGTTTGCATATTATTTAAACTGACTATATTACATTTGCAGGAGTTAAATCTTCCATTAAATGCATCTTCTTGGAGCAAGGATGACCTGAAAGATCCAAAGAAGTTGTACGAGATGACTGTTCTTCTCAATGCACAGAGGGAGATGGCTGATAAAATCTTAGATGCACAGTGGGAGGCAAAGTGGCGTCAGGATAAGGTTGGTAATTGGTTGGAAGAGTTACAAAATAGTTATGATTTGTGTTATATTGTACTTCAAGCATATTCACCAAATGTGCTCTTTACCCTTCCATGGTTACCTATCTTTCCGTGCGTACCAGATTGTGCATATTAACTATCTGTTCTCTTTCCCTATCACTTTCTTAAAGCTTTCATCAAATCTGTTGTCGACTGGCCTATCACTAAGTCACATAGCCATGTCATGTACATCTTGAGCCTGAGTTTGCACCACACTGCCACTGACCTGAGCCCATCTTTATCCTATGAATGTCAGATTTGCTATAAAGTTCCATAATTGTGCCTGGTACCGAGTTGTGAAACTTATGGGCAGCCCTTGCCCTTTTTTTTTTTGACAAAAAAGTTTCACATTAACCCTGCCTGAGGAACTTAATTGTGTAAAGAACATGCCACCTCCAAATAATTAGAAATCTTCTGAGCATATATTTTATACGGAAAATTCACGTGGTACCCTCGAACTTTGACAGATTTCACATGGTACCCAACTTAACAACTTTGTGCACATGGTACCCCTAAACTTACTACTTTATGCACATGGTACCCAAATATTAACTTCCGTTAGATTTTGCGTTAAGTGATGATGTCATGGTTAGTTATTAGGTAATTTAGTTAATTAAAATATAGAATAAATATTTTAATTAAAAA
>JBBYHQ010098153.1:0-28917 GCA_038382645.1 Spergularia azorica
CAGGCTCCCCATTCTTGTCATAGGTAATGTTTCCACTCCATAGGTCTCCATGTAGCAAACATGGTTCAATCATAACATCCTCAAAAAGTGGTGTCAGGTTCTTCGCCAACCTTTGTCCTGTCAAAAATTATGCATGAATGCCGACCCTTTACAGAATGAAGCATTGCTGAAAGCCCAGGTGAATTGTAACCTTTTTCATATATAGATGAATCCCCATACCGATCTCGAGCCAGCTTAAGCTGATAGCCCAGTCTACGCTCTGCGTAAAACTCAATCCAATCTGAAGTCCACTTATTAATCTGTGGAGTACTGCACAATAATTGCAGCAGAGTCGTCATCAGTAAGCGACTAGATGTTGACATCCCATTATTGTTACATTCCGCTAGTGACATGCATAGGAACTAGGAAGTATGAAGAAACAGAAACTCTTGTATCATCGAAATTTCTACTCAGGAGAGCACATGTCAGTTACACCCCCTTACCCCCCATACAGGAGGTCTCAACTTAAACTTTACTGCTTTGCAACAGTCAAGTTTTTTTTTTTTTTTTAGGCCAACAATTAATCATTAATGTCAATTATGAGTTAAATACAAACCAAGAGTAAAGTGGTTAGTTTTGTGCAAGTGAGAAGTCATAATGGCTGTTACAACTTCCCACAAAACAGAACATGTAAAATTGAAACTTAGTGGATGTTGAGGTCTTATTCTGTAAGTAAGAAAACAGAGATGGCAGCACAAAAGTATATACCTGCCAATGGTGTTCTCCACTTCAAAACCAAAGCCTTTGTCAGATTTCCCAGCTTTATGCATCTCAGCCAGCTTCCTCCCTAAAGCAGACTAAAAGCAAATGACCGTTTCAGGACCAATTACACCACATTATGTCATAAGAAAGTAATTGGCTGAGCCCCCGAGTTCAAGCAAATAATCTCACCTGACCACTTATAGACCCAAATTCCACAAACTCCATTATGATGTAAGAGCCACCTCGGGGTAGAGATCCGACCTGCAGTCCTTGATGAGGATACAATTCCAATTTAAGCTACATATATAACTACAACTCAATATCCAGCTTAAAAAGAGACCATCTTTAATACCTTGTATGGCTTAGGGACACGAATTGCATTTGTTTCATACATAAGACGTAAACCTAGAGCCTCTGCTTCAAACATCCCTGGACCAACGCTCCTGTTTGAAAATGGAGCTAGATCATAAGTTCACAAATTAGCAAATTTGAAGACACTCCACACTGATGGTAACTAATATGATCTCACATCATACGCAAACCCAACAATAGCAACCACAGTTGCTCTCTTTGTCAAAACTTAGCACATTCATCTGCATTTCTAACTAACTATGGACTGTACAACAGGTGAACTGATCAACACAGACTGCACCAAATTGCGAACCCTAGTACCCGTTAGGTTTAACAAAGTAAGGACTAGCATCAGTATCGTAAAAGCAGGTGGCTGACAATGAGACAGTACAACAGGTATCGTAACATCAGTTTTATCAAAAATTAACACATTCATTCACATTTCTGGCCAAGCATGAGACAGGACAACAGGTTTCAAACACAACAGCAAGTGAACTGATAAGCACAGACTGCATCAAACATCAAACCCTAGCAGTACCTGTTAGTTTTAACAAAGAATAGACCAGCATCAGTATCGTAACGAGTAGCGAGATTGATGCAACCACCACCAACAGGACTTGTCCTGCTAATCTGAGTTGCTTTCCCTTCAGTAAGAATCCATTCAAGAACTGGGTCTTCACTCATTGCCACAACTGCCCAACAATCCAATTCCAAAACTCTTAAATCACTAATTCACCCATCAATTCTAAACCTAATTAAAATTCGATTAAGTTGGTCCAATTAAAATCCAATAATTTCACCCTTTCCAGCACAATTAATCAGAATATCATCTCTCAACTGATACATAATCACAATTACCAGCAATTTAACAATATGCTAACCTAATTTCACAGTAAAAACATGATATTTACCATATGAAATTCACATTGACAAGAGAAATGCAGCATTAAAAGAAAAAACAAGCGTGTGCAGAAAGCTATCATAAGTCAAGAAAACTTGCCTTTAAAAGAGGTGGGTTTGGTGAAGAAGAGACGAGGAGGAGAGGAAGGGTTGAAAGTAGGACGACATTTACAGGAGGAGAGAGAAAGAAAGGTTTGTGGAGACACTGCCACCATTTTGATTTCTTCTTCTTTCTATCTCACTGTTTTCCCAGGATGATATTTGACTGACACAATGATACCCTTGGCTTACTCTTCTTGTTTACACCAAAGTGGAGTGTATAATATTGAGGCCCCGTATGATTCCACTGAAAATTGGATGTCTATTGTGAAATTCATTTACGCAAGAGCTCAACCATAATCGATATTTTAAGAGATATCTTCCTTGTGTTGCTCTTGTTGTGTTGTTTCGTTGTTAAAAATCGATTAATCAACTGGAAATGAAGAAAATCGAAAGATGAAAAATTATTGTAACATTGAACAAGAATGCAAATCGGAGTGACATAGAACGCACAATAAAACTTAATCTTTGATCAAGCTATCCTATAATAAAATGATAAGCTCATAATTTCGAGATTATAAAGTACGAAATTTCACACAAATTACGAGTTTATAAAAATCGATCTGAAAGAATGTCCACACTATACTAGTATCCCCAAATTAGATCTCCCAAAATAGAAATATCTCCAAAAACCAAACTAAAGATAAAACACCAGCCATTTCATCTTGTATTCACTTGCTTTCCCACTAAAACAGCAAAACAATGTTAACATTGCTACCATCTTTCCCGCCAAAGCCAATACCGTTAACCTCAACTAACAAACTACCTCATCTTCCTCCATACGCAACAACGACATTACCTGATTTCTCCAAGCGAAGAAAACAGTTATTCATAGTATGTGCTGCAAACAATCCAGATGATTACCATTCTACCCTCAAAGCTCTCAACTCCAAAAACCGAATTCCCAGGAAATCTCTTGGTCAGGTTAATTAATTCTTCTTACCCTTTTTTACTGCAGTAATTTTAAATGAAGGGTATTGTTTACGTTTTGTTTTTAAATTGATGGAGTTTTGTTTCTGATGATATTTCATTGAGCATTTCGTCGAACATTTGGTGTTCATTGTGTGTTTTTTTTGGCCAATTTTGCAGCATTATATGTTGAATGGTGCTATAAATGAGCAGCTTGTTTCGGTAGCGAATGTTAAAGAGGGTGATTTTGTGCTCGAGATCGGTCCGGGTACCGGGTCCTTGACTAATGTTCTTGTTGATGCTGGTGCTACTGTCCTGGCTATTGAAAAGGTCTGTTCTTTTTCGTGTTTTAGTCGAATTCTCGGTATGCACTGGTTAATGTGATAGGGCATGGTTTGTTTTTTCCGGTGTGGCGTAAAGTTTGGTTCTTTAGCTTAGCTGATATTGAGTAGTTGAAATTTATGCCTTTGTATTTTTGTTGTGGAATGTGATTCAGGATCCCTACATGGCTACCCTTGTGAATGAACGATTTGCTGCAACAAACCGTGTCACGGTAAATCATACTTGTACAGGATTTCATGTCTTTTTTTGTATATAGCTAGCCAGGTCGAGGTGATGGATATGGAAGAAGGGTGGTGCTGGATGTTTTGGGCATAGGTTCTGACTTTATTATATGCTTACATGCAGGTTATACAAGAGGACTTTACCAAATGTCATATACGCTCTCATATGGTGTCTTTGTTGGAAAGTAAACAACTGACAGTTTCAGAGACAAGGCATTGCAAAGTAAGATCTTTAATAAACACGCTGAGCATCATTTCGCTTGAGTTATAATCCTGTGTCTGTTTCAATGTATCTGAAGACATGAAAGATGTATCCAAAGTACACTGGATGCAATGATTTGAACTTATGAAGTATGTTCATGTCAAGTCACCAGCACTGAAACAAGCAGACATCTTTCTGGCTTTCTGTTGCATCTTTCTACCACAAATTGCAGGTGTAAAGTTGCAATTTCAAGTCTCCGTCTTTAAGTGACTCTTTTGTAGTAAAAGTGAGGAGCCGTCGTACACCGTCCTACAGTAGATTTCACTCCACTTACAATTGTGCCTGGCTTGTTGGGCTGCAGTGCTGTTGTAGGGGGGGGGCGGGAGCTGGTTTGAATCCTGTCTTATGTGATGTTGTCGGAGCTCCTAATTTTAGTGAAATTATGCAATACAAGAGTCTTTGAAAACCACCATTCCAATTATTTGTGGTATATTCAGTTTGGCAACATTTCTGACTGCATTGTATTCTAAGCTTTGTTTTCTGTTCGTGGATTGATATCCAGCAGGATTGTTTAGTTTTATCCTATGGATTCATGCATCCATTGAGGGGAAGGAGTGTCATGGCTTTCAAAGCGGTGTTAACTGTCTTTTGGAAAATGAGCTTTAGGAGTAAATGTCTTTCGTTCTCGATTTATTAGCTGACTGTGAAATTGTAGTGCACGACACAGATGCTTACTTGTTACACGCCTGTAAACCAATGTTTTTGCTTCCAGGTGGTGGCAAATATTCCGTTCAACATTAGCAAAGACGTGGTGAAACAACTTCTTCCTATGGGTGACATATTTTCTGAAGTAGTTCTTTTACTCCAGGTTTGTGGTATTCTCTTTTCTTCTCATTATGTCCTCTGCAAGCTCTAGTACTGTTCTTCCACTTTATACAATCGATCTCTTCACTTTTCATAACTGTGATTTCATGTACTGTCCTTTTTAGGATGAGGCAGCCTTGCGGTTGGCTGAGTCATCTACAAGGTCGTCGGAGTATAGGCCTATAAGTATATTTGTAAAATTCTATTCAGGTAAAGGCCTTCAATCTTTTATCTGAATGATCATTTGTATTAAACCTGATCAGATGGAATAAGTTTGCTTCTGTTGGAAAATTATCGACCATAGCCACTTTTGACTCCCTACTGAGAGTTTTGTATCTATAGATGTTAGGCAGGTTTCTGTTCTGGTCGTGTCTAGCTCTCCCATAGCCATATATCGCAACGAAGGAAGTTCTGAGAATCCTTGCAACATTACAAACTTTGACCTTGATGAAATATACCTGTGATTGTGAACTGAGTTCCATATGTGTGAATTGAACACTGAAACACTTTGATTTAGTAGCTTTACAAAGTTATCTAACTAGCACCATTATTCAATCCAATATGGTCTTTTTTGCTTTCCAGATCCAGAATACAATTTTCAAGTTCCTCGGGCTAACTTTTTCCCTCAACCCAATGTAAGTAACTAGTTTTCCCTTTGGTTTAGATGGTCACCGCCTTGCAGAGATACTTCTGTTATTGCTTATGGCAGAAGGTGTACCGTTTACATCTCCCAGTGTTTATTTATTGATAAAAGGTTTTTGAACTTGAAAATAATACATCAAAATAACTTTTTCTTAGATGAAGTCTAATGGCACATTCTCTGAAGGGAAGTGTCTGATTTGTCGAGGCTTATCCGTATATCTTAAATCTCTTTGCAGCCAAAAAAAACTACAAGATTTCGACTATGTATGAGAGCAATCAATGTCCTCACTGAACTATGATAATTCTGCAGGTTGATGGTGCTGTTGCCACCTTCAAGCTGAAGCAACCTTCAAACTATCCCCTCGTCTCATCAGCTAAAAGCTTCTTCTCGCTGGTAGTCCCCCCTTTTCCACTACTCTTGCTCTATAGTGGTTACCAAACTTTTTTTTCTGTTTAAAACGATTGGCAATCCCAATTTTCTCTCTGGTCCTCAGTCTAATGCACAGTGCTGCCGGACCTCAGGTAAATTCTGCATTTAATGGAAAGCGCAAGATGTTGAGGAATACACTTCAACATATCTGTGCACCATCAGAAATCGAACAGGCATTGACGGCTGCTGGTCTTCCTCCAACAGTAAGCACCAAATTACAAAGACTAATTCAACTCTCACTACTCACTGGCAAATTCTAATAAACTAGCTCTTTTTCTAATGTGTTTGAGCAGTCGAGGCCTGAAGAGCTAACACTAGATGACTTTGTTGGACTACATAACTCCCTCGTAAATTCCTGACACTTCTCTACATGTATCAAGTTAAAAATGGGGTCTCGGCTGACAAAAGCTTCAAAGAAGCATTTCGCTTACTTATTATGCTTCAGCATACACCCAGAGATATACTCGGCCTGTAATTCTGAAAGTCTGAGCAGATTGATTGTTCGGCCTGCTGCTGTATGCAAAATGGTGATCCTCTCCGCACTTGATCTAGATTACTTGTGGTAATGCAGGCTGACACTGAATGTTTGAAGATCAAGATCACGAATGCAGATCGTATTACACACCCAATCGGTCTTAGGCACACACTTATAACTCGTATGGTTGTACTTGTATGTCTTAAGTTGTGTAATTTGTACTGTACTACTGTTGTACAAATATATGTCATATTTTCATAATCTACCCAATAAACTTGCTGCACAGGTTTCATTTCGTCATCCTGGCTCATACCACAAGCCGTGCATCCAAACGTACCCGTCAAACAAGAGTAGCGCACACATAATAGGACACACGATCTTGTCCGTTGAATGATTTTGCATAAAAATGACTGATTTAAATTTCTAGTACATAATTTACATTTTATATTGTACAAACGCCCGGATCTCTCGGAATTCTGAGTATTGACATCGATGCAAGTTCATCACATACGCCTAGAATATGAACTAGTGAACTTGCTCTTGGATTAGACGGTCTATCAAAAAATTATCAAAAATGACGATAGTCAAATTACATTTTGGTAAGACCGTCTCACGCAAGTTTCCGACAAACTAAGATCCGAAAACAAAAAAAAAGATTAGGCATGAAACTGATAAACAAGGTCCAAATTCTTCAACTTCGTCCTAAGAGGATCAAAATCCAGTGGCGGAGCCCTATTACTTTCTCTCTCCTCAAAACCCCGCCGCTCCGCCGTGGCAGCCGCCGTGGGAGAAAGCGGCCGCTTCGGCCGCTTATTCTGAATGAAAACTAACTCCCTCATCCTCTCCTCCACTCTCTCCATCGACGAGTCCTTGGAGCTCATCTCCTCCCCTTCGCCGCCGTCATCAGCGTTCATCATCGGCTCATCGCCGCCACCTCCGCCGCCGTCGACGGCGGTATTTTCCGAGTAGTGGAGAATGAGAAATGAGGAAATGGCGAGGTGAGCGGAGTTGAGGGAGGCGAAGATTAGGCCGCGATCGGCGGTGTTTGAGGTCGTCGGAAGTTGCTTCGCCATGTGCGTTGCTTGTTCTAGTGCTTGTATCAGCTCGCTTAGTTTCTGTGACGGCGGCGGCCGCGGCGGAGCTTCCGTCACCATGTGGTGGTTGTTCATTTTTCTCGCTCCTCAGAGATCGGAGAATATTTGTTGGAATATTTGGGACTTTTTTTCATAGGTTTTGTTTGCCGTTTTTGGTGTATGTGTGAATTTTGTTGTGGTATTCTTATTTTGGTGAAATACTTTTAGAAAGATCTAACTGAGAAAGTCCGTCCAATTCTTTATGTTGTTTACGTTTCGTTTGAATTACACACTCATATTCAAAGTCCAATTCTTTATGTTGTTTACGTTTCGTTTGAATTACACACTCATATTCAAAGTAGATGTACCATTTGTGTACGTCCATTTCCCCGACTTGTATGAGTATGGTTGAATAAAAACAAGGTCTATTACGGATTTACGGGTATGGAAACGTCTTCCCACGGGTATGGAAACGCCATCGTCCTAGACATAAGACAGAGAATAGTATCCTACAACATAGAGTACTCTGCAACACTGACCATTGTTAAGCATCATCAATACTCAGGAAATCGCGCTAACCCACTGGTCGTACATACGAAGCAAAACGCTTGAAATGCATAGGCAGAGCAGACGAATGAATAGCAACACAAATTGCGATGAAGTTACGAAAGGTGGTTTGCATTGACATTAATAGGACTTAACATCTTTATTTAAAGACAAGACATATAGCAAATGTAAACACACAAGGAACAGAAAGCGATAAACTTAGTTCAACAAATTCAGATGGAATTCCGACACTGGTCGGCCAACATAGGCATCCTTTTCTTCGGCAACTGCCTTGCTCCGGGATCTGAAGCAGGAGTCTAAGCATCAAGCAGCTCCATAATGGTGGCAAACAAATCTTCAGTGTCAAAATTGTCTAGAAAATTAGAATCTAAACCAAAATTTTCATCCTCCACCTTCGAGAATCCTGTTTCACCAAGCAATGCTGCCAGTGGTGCCTGTGCGTGCATGACAGCTGGTGGCGAATATTGAGCTGACAAAGAGGTATGGATGAAGCTCTCAAGGTCTTTTGCCATAGCAACTGGCACTGAGGCTGGTGGCACCTGCGAAGAAGCACCAGGGTACATAGTTGCCGAATGAGGTGCTGTATGCCACATAGCTCCTTGGTTCAGAATATTTTGTTGATGGGCATAAGGTCCATATTCAGGCGTCCATCTACGCAAGGCTCCCTTGACAATGCTTTTTAGTTGCTCCCGGCAGTGGGGGTCCTGCAGATACCTCGCAAATGGAGAATCTCCTGGTTTATGTTCACAATTGTTGCTACAAGCCCCTGACTCCATTGATTGGCTAGTCATAGGAGGGGAGTCCTGAGCAAAACAAGATGTTTCATCGGGACAGACAATTTCAGGCGGAAGTCTCGTAAACTGTCTGAAGTACACGTGAACAGACTGCAACAAGAACAAAAGTTATCATCCATCTCTTATATAGATGTATATCGTAGACAGTGAAATCTCAAATTATCAAAAAACAGTTTGATGACATGAAGGCAGCGGTGATGTGTGGTATATATACATGGTTCTAGATAGAAACAAGCTAAAATCATATTTCAGGCGGGAAACAGAGTCACGGAGAAAATATGGTAGCAACGATCCAGTGATTCAAAGAACCTATTTCGGAAGTTTACTAGTAATTTTAAGAGACGCACCTTCAATCTTTCCACCACATGCGTTATAGTGAGCCCAGGGGCGTTCATCCGGAGCCATATTGCTGAAGGAGAGGCCTCTGAATCGAGAAAAAACAATGTTAGTACAGGCACTAGTATCAACTACCAAACGTGGAAGAAGTACCACAGAAATAGTTCTTACTCCAAATGCCTATTTCCTTGACGACTCTTAAGAATCGGTTGTACAGCTCTGGGGTCCATACGAATGACGATGATTGCCCCATGGACCAGCCATTGCCTCTCTCTAGTTCATCCATCTTACTTCTCTTGTAGCTTTGGGAACCACTACTCTCTTGCATCACTAGTTCCGATCTCAGAGACCCGCTCGTTGGGAATCCGTTGGATTCTACTACAAGTTTCCGTTTGATTGCTTCATGCGGCTTAGTTTCCGTTTCTGGAAAGCCTGGCATCGGGACTTGACAGGGTTCACGCATGAACTCCTTTTGCTTTAGTATGAGAAATTGCCAAAAACTTTTAATGTCATGGAAACACAGTGGCTTCACAAGACACAACATTGCTCCACACAGAAGACCTTTCTTAATTGTACATTCATCATGGGTATCACAAATCACTGGATAAATAAGAAAGTATCAGTTCTGAACATGAACATTGATAAAACTTTAAAAGAAATCGAGACTGCAAAGAAAATCAAGAGATACTTACCAACAACAGGCAGTTTGAAATCCTTGTCAATGGTCCTCACAAACTCAAAAGCGGACACATCGGGTAAATTGATGTCAGTCATCACCAAGTTAATGCCATGTTGTTTGTTATATAGCATGCGCATGGCATCTTCTCCTTTTCCCGCAGTTACAACTAGTGATGCAACAGGAGCAAAAAGTTAGGGAATGACAACACTAATCGTAATGACGAGCACTCGACATATTGTCTATGGTGTGCAGCCTGTAGTTGCTCGTCGAAATAAAAGCTCGGTCATGATAACCAATGCACCATCCAATATTCGACGGACGATGCACAACTATAACTCTAATAAATGACACCATTAATGCACTCCAACTCCTTTAATCTCTCTCTCTCTCATTTCTACCCAGAAACACTCCACCGCTACCAATACCTCCACCAACCCCATCAAAGACCCCATCCCACTCACCACCTGAGCAGCCCTTGCCTCCTGGCTGCAGCAAAAACATTACCCCAGAGCCGCGTCCTCCATCCCAAGTCCAGGTCCCACACCACGACTTCTTCAAACCAGCCAACGGCAGTGTAAATGCCTCCACCCAGCTTCTCGCCCTCTCCCTACTGTTTCGACAAGTTCCTCACCTGTTTCAACAGTGACTAAACATACCAGTAGCTGAAGATGGGTCAGTCCTGAAGCAAGAAGAGAAAGATAAGAGGGTGGGGATGAGTTGACTGTCGACATAGGGGGTCATCATGGAATGTGACGTCGCAGGAGGGAAATCGTTGAAAGTTATCAGAGTTGGTGATTGGGGTGGAGAAGAAAAATATATATAATTAGTTCATTTTTTCACTTAATCTATCCTATCCATAATGATATGAGAAATAAGTAACTATCACACATGCTCTGTATAAACCATGTGAAAACCAAATGCTGAAAACCCAAAGAATGCGAGAAAGACTGGCCTGAATAAGAAAAAGTAAAAACCACCCCCCAAAGTCCATGAAGCCTTCTTTCACCAATCAAGCCTCTTAGACATTCCCCCTATAGGCCATACCAAACGATTAAAAGAAAAGATAGAAACCACAGGTTTTCAACCCTCGTTTAAATGGATTTCTTTTTAAAGGGTGAACGTTGAACAATGTCCATACTTGAATTGAGGATATTGACCCCTTCAGTGATCACCCTATACGACTTGACACAACCTACACCTACTCTGAGAAAAGGCGATTCGACGGATCAGCCACAAAGTGAAAGAAAGCATCAATCAGTATCAGCCACAAAAATCCAAAAATAATATGAGCCCAAGGAGCTTAATTAATATGAGCCCTAGGCGCTAGCTGACAGGTACCGAACATCCAAGCCGCACAGAAATAAGCTTTTTTAGACAAGTGAGAATAATCCACAATCAAGTCTTACAGTAAATGGGGACAACCAAAGGAAGATAACCAGCCCAAGCACATATTTTCTTCCAGTCAACATGATTACCGTTTTAACACATTTAAACAGAAAAACTAACAGCAGATAAAGATTATAAGGTTAAAATTATCTATCCCTCACTCGGTCATTCTGCTTTCTTTAAGACAACATTTACAAATGTGAGTGCTGGTCTGCACGAGTCAATAATAGACATATATATCAATATATCAGTTAGTAACAAGACTCAGAAACCACATGCAAAAAGTAGACATAAATGTACATGATTTGGTGGTACTGACCTTTATACTTGGACCTGAGCAATTGCGATACCCTCACTGAGTTAGCCAGGTCAGCATCCACAAGAAGAATGCAAACATCTATTGCAGAAACCGCATCCATGCTAAAAAAGCCCTATAAGATACAAGAAGGAAAGCAGTACAATGAAGGCCGAAAGAGGAGAATGTGATCTCTATGTTGTGCAACAATGCAGCGACTTTATATAGTTATAAAAAAAACAAGAAGAAGCCTTAGATTAAGTTTCAATTAATGATCATCACGCATACCACGAGAGATTTCTTGGCTTTAATGAAATGGCATTCCCAAAAAGGAAAAGTCATTTTTTGTGGAAAAATACCGCATACGCCAAATTATTAGCTGGCCTTAGGGATCACAACATGATTAAAAACATGTTTGCATGGAATTTGACTCAAAAACGATAGACGTAATGGGTGACCTTGCCCAAAATGTGAAGTAAGGGAAGATGAACACATGAAGCTCGCTGATTTTCCATTTGTGGGATAGTTAAGGTATGAAATCAAAAGAGCGTTACAGATTAAAAGAGACCTCCTTAATAACCACATCTACATTACAGATCATAACTGCACGTCTTCACCAACAAGCTATGGGAAGCTCAAAAATGAGAAGGCACATAAAGCAAGCCAATATAGTCCACAAATCCAAACACCTTCTGAATTCACCAAAAAAAAAAAAAAAAAGATTATTTGTTTGATGTAACAGATTTGACTTTGAAGACGTTCTTCCTGGGAGAATGGCTTGTCGAAGCTTTCTCATATTACCATGAGTAGGTTAAACTATGATCAGTTCAGAAATAATTTTGCGTGGATTCTATGATGAGTGATCTAACTAATGTTAGTATATTAACTGACTAGTTTAAAACAAAGAAGAAAGTTTAGATATGAAATAAGCACCCGCAACAAAAATGAACAAGAGTAAGCAAGTAATGCACGGTACTTACTATGTTCTTGACTTCAAGCAGTAGTCAGACATTGCAAAGCTTCCAGCAGGAAAGCTGCGAACTCAATTGGCATCCAAACATTGAAGTAGGTCCAGGCACATGATCCAGGTATCCTTAGAAGTCATCAGTCCATTGCTCATGCACCCACTCTCTAAAACTCATTTTATGATCAAAATTTCTAAACAAATCTCAATGCACATAGGAAGCTATAAAATCAGAACTCTTTCAAATCAACGCTTCCTCCTTTTCCTACTTCAAATCAGTATTGCAACTCAGTAGTTGCTCCTCTTCTTCCCTCCATACCTCTATCTTTCATTCTATAGTCACTTGTGTTTTGAAACAAAACAAGATAAGATAAAAGAACTTTGCAGTGTTCATATATCATTAGTTGGAATTTTGCAATCAGAATAGCCAAGACTACATTTCCAAGATTGCATTTGAAATCAAATAGATGCACCAAATAAACAGCTGCTATGTGGGTATAAGACTATAAGTATATAACTAACTACTCATGGAACCTGATTCCTAATCACAAAAGGCCTAAATTAGCTGTACATAACTAAACCCAACCCACTTAGAATTCAAGCACTTACGAAAGACAATGTGTAGAAGTTCTCCAAGTCAAAAGAAAACTTTTGCAGACAGACTATAGAGTCAGAGCATAAAGAGGCCTTTAGTCAAACAAAAGCCGACGTCTCACAGATTTAGGAAGGCTTGCACTTGAGACCTTGCTCTTTCCCCTCAACCAAACACTCTGCGAACCTATATCGAAATCTTTGGAACTTTTAAGCTGACTATTTTGTTTGCTTGAACGGAAATAGTCAGTTATTGCCATCTGAGCCCCACTCAAATTTGGAGTGTGCAAGACTTCCGGAGTTTGTCCACTACATCTGGATTTTTTTCTCTTTGATTCTTTCACTTCCTGTTCAGATACGAAAAAAACATTCAGAAGACACCCTGCAAAACTTCAAGAAAAGATCTCCAACGAAACATGAAAAATGCATAAAATTTATGTTTTTTTTTTTTACGTTAACGTTTATGTTATCACTATATCCTAGTAACTAATGGCCACTGCCCATTGTGAAACTGGTACGGTATACAAAAACAGATCCGAAAAGAGGAACATACTTTCTGCCGCAAAAAGCGGTCAATTTCTGCTGGAAAGGCTTTCTGAACTAGCTCCAAATTTTCATCTGTGCAAATAAAACAGCAACCACCATCAATGTGTACCTGGGGCACATCAAGCTCATCTAAAGATATGGGAGATTCATCAGTTTGAATCTCTTCAAACTGAAGGGCAGATCCCATAGAAGACCTTTCAGAAGATACTGGATGCTCAACACTGCTCATCACTGATGTCAATTTCCTCCACTTCACCACATAAAACTGATGACCACACCGAACTTTTAAACGCTGAACTGAGTCAAACTCATATTGACAATCCAATAAATTTTTAGCTGAATTCGAAGCTATCTCTCTCAAGAAAATGGTGGATAGCATTGGAAATATCCGCTGCCTTACATAAGACGGCTCCCACTTAAGATGATAAGCCAAAAAATCAACCAACATTTCAACATCTGGCCTTTTCCATAATAAACAAGGCCTGAACCCCTCACCAGCTGCGCAAAAGAAAGCTTACACTTAGAAATTAGAACTACCAAATTCAACAACCATAAAAATAAAAATTACCTCAAAGGATCATACATGAGTTCGAATAAATGATATCAATTGAAAATCAGTAATGACTAATGACAATGGCTTTTCACCATTAAATGTGGTATATTTTAGAAGCTAGGCATGAATTCATTTATAATATTTTATAAGAAAAATTATCAGAAAATCGAAGCATTAGTTGTCCCTACATTAAAACATACAGCTGAAGCATGATATATACTAGATTAATGGGCTACCAACAGAGAGAAAGAGAGGTGGGACGACAAATAAAGGTCGCCTACTAACAGTAGCACAAATCATCTAGAGTGAACTACAGTGGTATACTGGTATGCTACCAAGTACTAGAATACTAGCAGTCGTTAAGATAACAAAAGCAAATCACGAATTTGTTCAGCAAAGAATACATAGGTATAACATCATACAAAAAGTGCAGAAACATGTTTAAACCTTCATTTCCCAAATACAATTCAGCGATTTCATTGCTGGAGATTTTGCACTCCTCTATCTTTTTACACACACGCAGGCGCCAGTTTTCAGCCTTCTTGCATTCCTTCTCCTCCTGTTTCTGTAAATCAAAAGGGCGCCAGTAATTTATCTTATTTAATTCGTCTCAGAAGGATAGAACAAACAATATTTTATGAAAAAGACAACTATTCAATCAAACAATGGGGATAGAGGGGGGCGTAGGGGAGCACTTTCAACCCTATCTGCTGCAGTGGGTACCACAACAAAGCCATAATCCAATTGATTTAGGTCTGGCTTAACAAGAACCATCATATGGAATCACTATTGATCAACAACATTACCTTAGTGCCTTAAACTTCAAAGGCTCTCACCTGTGGCAAGGTAAAGGGGACAGATGTTGGACCCTTTTTCCTCGTGTAAACAAAACGAGAAGTTTCCACATGACCCGTAATGGAAATAGCACAGACTGATTGTTCAGGATATAACAATGACCAACAATAATCAACTGTAGACGGTATATTTAAAGGCCTAGAAAGAAAGAAAGAAAAAAGAGTATAACTGCTAGGAATGCATTGACAGTGCAGATACGTGCAAAGCGAAGAAAGGTGCAATGAAGGAAAAGGAGAAAAGCTCAAGAAAACTAAAACCACGGTATTGTATTTCAAAATCATGGCCTTAAGGGAAACAAGTTACCCAGAAAATAGGCCCATAAAAAAGAGCTTAGATATTCCGGGAAGCCTTTCATAGTCATTGCTGAATGGGTCAAAGAATTAGCATGTTTCAGCACTATAAGTTCCAATGAGAAATAGAAGGACAAGGAAAGAATGTTACCCGGACGCAAGCAGAGCATTCACACTTGAACCCAGGGGACATTTTTAGACAATTCATACCAGTAGTCATATGACAGTACTCACAAGGGACTCTGATATGAGCAGTCTTACTGCCTGGATGACCACATAAAGAGCAATGTGGAGTTTTAGGCCTCTGAGACAAATTTTTAGCAATTTTCGCACACTTGCCACGTGATCCGACATCAGCATCCAATGCACGTATGAGTCCAGAGCCTATTTCCCGTAACCTGCATCAGTGTATCAAAGTTATTGAAAATCAAATGTTACAGCAGAAATTATCTTAATTTAAAAAATCAAACAGGGCAGCAATGTTCAGAACAGGAGGTAAACCTTTGTAAAACTTCATCTTCACGAAAACTTTTGACAAAACGAAGGGCAGTTTCAATCCCTATTCCTGGTACTCCACTTAAGTCATGATCACTACCAACCAAAAGGGCAACAGCTACAAGGTGCTTCCTCCTTAACCCTAGCCCGAGCTCGATATCATCCATATGATAGCATTCAATTGGTTCCTGGACAAGAGAGGGAATTAAATCTCAATAAGAATATTGTTCCTGCAGTTTACCGCACAGTAGTGGGGCCGCAGAAAGGAAGAAACGAATAGAATATGAAATAGACTGTGAGTTATGCAGGGAGCAGAAATAAAGGTGCACAGAGTGAGGTATCTGACAAAAAAGAAAATGTAGTGGGTGGTTGAAGCTCCAAACCAGCAAAAGCAACTTACCTTAGATTTAGGATCCAAATCCTTAATCACACATTTAGCCCCGTACAGGAACGCATCACTATCAGCTGTAATGCAAGCATCTACAAAACCTTCACTGTTCAACTGAGCACAGAGCGCTTCTGCTTAACCTACGGCTTTTAGAACAGGCATTCCAAGAAGCTTGAGAAGCTCCTGCAAAATAAGTGAGTCATTGATGGAAGAAAAACCTAAACAAAACATAGTTAATGTCAACCAGGAATCATTTCGGTCTGAAAAGATCTGCAACCTATATTTCCATGTGAACATTCAAACAACTAACTCATATGGACTCCCACATACAGGCCAGGTATGAAGAAATAAGATTTGTGGACGGTGCACCAAACCAGAGATTTCAGATGGTTTGTTTCTCTCCTGCCCCTGATTAGAGAGGCATAACAAGTCTGCCACTTCAAAATAACTATAACAATGAAAGTTTACAAAACCACGGTTCCATCATAAATCAAACCTCAAAGCATCCATGGTAGATCATCTAACATTTTCAAATGAGCAACTTGGGATCCACCAACTCCTATACAGACAGCTCTGGGGCTGTCTCAAGTTCCAGCCCCAAAACTAAACTGTATCATATCTTTCACCGAGCATTTTCTACCAAGCTCTGGACAGCTTGATTCAGCCCCCATAAAGATTTGTACTTAGAGCCATGGGGTTGCAATAGATTCCTTCCCTTAAAAACTCTATGACAAAACTATCTGATAAAAACCACTCACCATGCATTCCTCAACACACTTGACAAAGTACTTGTTCCTATCAACGGAAACACCCTCTTCAGCAACAGGAAGATGCTTCATGTCAAGGCCAGACGATCTAAAATATCGTAATATCCTTGCTTGAGACTTCAGCGGAGATGGCTTTCCATCCACAATAAATACCGGAAATGCTCCAAACTGGAAAATAAATCAGCAGCACAATGACGATCAATTCCCAACCTTTCCATCACCAAATGTGCCATAACATTACATGAAATGAACAAATAACAAACAAAAACCCATAATAGTTTAGTGCCGGCTAACAGTAGTCCCATAATAGTTTAGGGTTGGCTAAGATGGTAAGCCACATGGAATTACTAAAAACTGTCTACAAACTCATGCAATTGATGTATCCTTGTTACCATTCTATTCATCAAGCCAAAATTATAACACTCGGTCCTAAGATTCACAAAGTTATATCTTTATCATACCCCCCACAAAATGTTAGACTGAGAACAAAAAGAAACAAAAAAGCATGATTAACTCACAACGAATACCGTAAATTCTCTACCTACACTAATCCTATCGATTCCCCCATCTTCATTCATTCAACATAACATTACACACTGCATAGCAACATAAACTATGAATCAAAAATTAACAAAGATACAGAATCGCGCAGTGGGAGGTACACTAGTTAGTCCAATCAATGAAACCCAAGTTCTATCCTAAACAAAATACAATTCACAATGATTGAAACCCAATTTTTAGCACTACAATAAAAACGAAGTAAAGCATATAACTTGATCAACAACAACAACAACCCAGCCTTATTTCCAAAATGATTTGGGGTCGGCTAACATGAATCGTCATATAACTTGATCAACCCACAATTTAATTTGTTCACAGCTCAACATACAACCCAACAAAAACTAAATTATTGCATAACAACAAATTAACAATCACACAACAAAATTCCCAATTCTTAATTCTCATGCAACAACAATAACAACAACAACATTACCCCAGTGCCTCAAACGCTCCCCGCCACAAATGGCGAGGCAACAGGGTGTCGTATGTACGCAAGCCTTACCCCGAAAACATAGAAAGACAGATTACGGAAAACCCATATCGAAATTCTCATTAACTAACGAAAAAAATACATACAGAACAACAAAAAAAGAAGAGTATTGAGAAAGATTGAACCTTGGAGAAAAGATTAATGGTACGGAAGAAAGTGAGACGAAGATGAGGATTCTGACATGGGAAGATTTAAGGGCAGTTTCGTGTTGAACAATCCAATAAGAAAGATCAACTGCAACTTTCTTATCCCTCAGAAAATCAAAACCCTCATTTTTTGCATAGGGTTTTAGTATTTCCCAGAAATTACCTCCTACCCCCATTTGATTTTAACCTCAATTTCAATTTCAATTTACCCCTCTTTTCTACTGTTCTACTTGTGATTTTGGGGTGATCAATCTTTTTGTTTACTGCATTGGGAAGTTGGAATTGAATTTGGTAATTTAATTGTTTTTACTTTTTACTGTGTTTTTCTGTTTTATTTACCTTTTCGTGTTCTTCGTTCTTTTTAGAGACCGTTGGTTAGCGCCGTTAGCTAGGACTCTAGGAGGCCAGGACCGCGGCTTGGTAATAGTTTGGCTTGTACGTTTGGACTTTGGACACATAGAGGATCTAGCCCAGTGATTAAGAGTTTAATCTGTTCCGGCCTTCCGGGGTTGTTTCGGGTTCGTAGTATCATGAGTCAGATTTCCACCACCGTAGCATTAGAGCATCTCCAAAATTAAAGAAATGATGTAGTTTTGTTTGGCCAAACTGCTTACGTCATCTGCCATACCATTGGATTCATGCTTACGTACGTGTGTAGTTTGTCGGGCAACATAGCTCCGTCCCCCAAGCCATGTAGCTTGGCAATTGAAATAAAAAAGAAAAATAATTTTCTTTGGAGATTAAGCTACAACTCACAACTACATCAGGCGTAGTTTACCTTGCATTGCATTTGATGTAGTTTGCGATTTTTGCTGAAAATCCTTCTCAATCCTATATACTCCGTGGCAACTACAAACTATAGTGGTTGTAGTTTGCCATTGGATATGCTCTTAGTTGATCCTATGTATCAAACAAAAATATACGTTTTGGACACATTGTTGGATAAAGGGTATACATCTTGAAAATTGTATTCGATCTTCACAAGTTTTAGTATGCCGGTGAAAACATGACAAATGTGTTTAGTTGTTTACAATTACTCCGTATATCCAAAATGGTCATATATACAAGTATTGACCTCCGTTGACAACATGTAAAGGCTTCAAACCATTCTCATAGAGTGGTACACAAAGTGGGACAGAGAATTTTTATTCATTCTCATAACCTTAACTCTCAAGTATTCAAGTCTATACTATATCAATCGTTAAGATAAGGCGAATGTGGAAAAGTTTCAAATCAACAATCTTATATATGAGTTTATTGAGTCGAATTCAAAATCACCATTACAGCTTACGCGACACAACCTAAAGTTGAAAAACTCGTCTTTTCAGGAAAAGCAATCATAATCAAATCAGTTCAATAATATAAACACAAAGGACATAAGCAGTTCGACTAGAAATCAGAAGCAAGCATATATAGAGAAGAGCAGTAACAAATTCTAATGGCAGAGTAGAGCAGAGCATGCATGTCTTGTATAGTTGTATTGCACGCCTCATCTGCACAAACTTCGATCTAATTAGAAATAGGTCTATTTCATCGATTAATTAAACTAATCATATGATTAATTAGGCAAGTAATACATGGTCGAACAGTACGTTGCTCGAACTTCTAAGATGTTCAGCCTAGAGTGGAGCATCTACGCTTCAATCGAATTAATCTCCATGCATAATGCATTCCTAGTCACGCTCGCTCTTTGATACACATAATAATAAACTTTACCGTTGGAGCCTACCTTTGCTTGTTTCAAATCTGTTCTCTTTGGAGTACATATGAAGCAGACTAGATTCAATTGTTACTTGGCTTGTTGGTCGGTCAATGAACCACTCTTCAAGCATCAAGGTAATTAAATGCATAACGACACGATCGTTCATTCATATTAAGATTCGATATGGATAAGCACCCTTCGAATGAACATTTTTGAAATCTTTCAATTACTTACGTTAAAAAAATAATCTTCTATCAATTTTTTGTTATGATGACAAGTCGAAGATTGAGCTGAGTTAAATATGTTTATAATGAGTTAATGGATTGCTCCCCCCCCTATGTACACATCTCATTGTTTAAAGATGAAATCTCACTAGATTTATGAAATGAGCCACTACCCTCCTTTGCTTTCTCCCTTGTCAAATTTGCTTGTAATGTAGTACCGATTAGATTAGAAATTAAACCGTCTCAACATCAACCCATGCAGTATATCAACATCTCAAGTTTACACCTATTAGATTCTAGATAATATAATCAAAATTTGTAGAAGAAGATTATTATACGCGCATGCTAGCTAATCCATTAAATATACCAAATATTCTTGTTCTATTATCGCTCTCAAATCTTAATCATGTTCTAATGTCCCTAATGTGGACAAACCTTTTGTTTTGCATGGCTACAACTTAGAAGCATACACGCTTCTACTCTTATTCCATATCCACATACATACGTGCCTCTTTTCTCGATCGAGTGCGCTGCTCCTTTTTCTAATTTTTAACATCAAGTTGGTAAATGGTAATAATACTCCTATTACGTAAAGCCGTAAATATTTTATACCTTTATTGGGCGGGTTGATGCAAGTACCAAGTAAATGATTTTAGTGAAAATGTGGAATTACTGAATTAGATGGAACTTTTTGTGATTGCGAGGTAAAGAGTCAAACTTAAGTACAATGATTTCAAGATTGAGTATCAGTTTTAGACCGATTCGAATCAATATTCGATGGTTATCTTTGAAATTAAAACCGACGATACGTTATTATTATTAGACCAAATCAAAATTGAATCGATACAAATTAAAGCCAAAAGACCGAGTTCGAGCCAAGGTCCGATAACGATCCAACCCTTAAACCGAGAACCGAAATGTATTAATGATTACCCCGAATCCAAGCATTTCGATTCTATTATATGAAGCTTCGACAATTAAGAAACTACCTCTCTACTTCTCACTTCTACCAGCTCACCCCATCTCACCCCATCTCACCCACTCCCCACTACTCTCTCCATCCCTACATAATCTCTCCCTCTCTTCCCCTCTCTCTCTCTCCTACTAAACTCATCATCATATGTCAAAAAACAATCTTCCTACACAAACGTAACAAAGAAGATTTCATGGCTACAAAAAATGGAAACAAGTGTATAACCGAAAATAGGCCAAAAATGCTTAAGGAATTCCTCCAAGAAATGAACAACCACCCTTCAACAGCCTCCCCTCGCCGACACCGATCCTACGGTAAATGTCCTCCTTGATCAACACGCATCAGCTGCAGCTACCACCGCGACGTCCACTCTCCCTAGAAGCCGCAGCCGATCACGCGCCGCAGCTGATGCCGCGTTAACGTCCTTCCAAAAACTTCTTAACGCCGTCAAGTCCATACAACGCTCCTCCTCCGCCACGTCGACGCCGTTGACGTTGACCAGAAGCATTTCCCGGAGTTTGTTAGATAGATTCTCCGTTAAGAAGAAGAACAAGAGTTGTTATTCTAATTCTGATAATAATGATGGGATTAAGAACAAGATTAAGGTTCGAGACATATTACGTTGGAAGTCTTTTCGCGACTCCGAAGAGCCTACCAGCAAGCCATTAGATTCCTCACATTGCGATGATTCGCGTTATTGTAGCATTAGTAACAGTGACGTTCTTTTTTAGGAGGATGAGATAACGTTTTCTACTACTAGTAGTCGGAATAGTAGTGGTGACGGGTTAAGGTTAAGGTCAAGGTCGGAGTCGGGATCGAGCTGGGGTGAAGACGAGTTACCGTGTTGGTGGGGTAATTCTAGTAGTGAGGAAGGTAAAAAGTGGGACCAGAATAAGGACGACGAGGTCACAACGATTTCTGATGTGGGGCCAAAAGAGGTTAGTCTTTCTCTCTTCTTCCTTTTCTTTATTAAAGTCCTTGGAAAAGTTGTTAAGGGGGACAAAGTCGGGCATGATTAAAAGCAAAGTACGTGCATGTGTCTGTTCTTTCGAGGTTTCGAGTTAGCGTTTCGATCGTATCCATCTTATATATTCAGATTAAACGTTAGCAATTCGATTCAGAAACGATACAATTAATAATCGATTTAAATGGTCCATTTGGGTCATAATGTCAGCTTGATACGTGTTAAACGCGTTTGTTTTCATTGACCCCTTTTGTCTTGTTGTTGAGATAGAATATAAGTTTGGTCAATTACAAGTGGGTATAGTTGATACAATTATATGACACATTGTGTTCCAAATTAATATTGCATGTGAGGTCTCATTTTCAGTCCTCTTTGTTTCTTAGACATAGGTCAACTAACACAAATGATGTAGTTATAATTTATGTGGACGTGTTATTCATGATTTGGATTCGATATATACGTGTTAGTCATCATGATTTTCTCTCTGAAAAAATATATTCGATCTTATGGTTACTAATGATTAATGTGATACTATACTGTTAAATATTTCGATTTTTGGATTGACAATTTGTATTGTATATAGAGAGACTTAATTAGCCGTATCACTGAACTTGGCAATCTACCAAACAATGCAGGATAATCATAAAATGGCCATGGAAGATGACAAAGAGCAACACAGCCCTGTTTCAGTACTTGATTCTCCATTTAGGGAGGAAATTTCCGATCAAGAGTTCGAATCCTCATTCGACAAGATTTTAGCTAATATGGAGAGTAAGCACCTATATTACTGCTCCTAAAACTTACCCCCCTCCGTTTCATTGAATTCTGTACGTTTTATTAATATGTGATACTATAATTAATTAGGGCATTGCATAGTAGCTAACTTGTTGATCAATGTTTACAGAGACGAAACAAAGTCTTCTTCAAAGAATTCAAAGTTTCGAAAATCTTGCCGGAGTTTCTAATGATCAAGATGATGATGATGAAGAGTTAGTAAAATATGTAGAGCAAGAACAAGAAGATGATCCTAGGGAAGCAGATAGTGTTATCGGGGCGAAAACGATGGCTTACATAAACAAAGCAATGGGCAAGCTTATAAGGGGAGATCAAGGTTTGGAAGTTAAGGCAATGTGCATGAAAGATATGGAGAAACAAGGGCATTGGAGAGTGTTTGGGGAGGAGGAAGAAGAGTTTGGAGCTGAGTTAGAGGTTCATGTGCTAAATGATTTGGTAGACGAGGTTTTGGCTGACTTATGTGGATGAGCAAAACATAGAAATGTGGATTATTAGTTGTAATGAATAACTAGATCACTTACTCTGTTTTGTTTTGTATGTACAGAGATACTAGCTATATAGTCTTGAAAGTTAATTTAAATTAAGAAAAGGGTATGTCTTGTGCCTTACAAAATTTAAATTTATCGGTCATATATACATTGACAAAATGGAATGTTATCGTCTGTTTTGGGCAGGCCGGACTTACAATGTTGAATCTACTGTGGTGGCCTGAGACATTTTGCATTTCCAAGAGCAATATATACTCCGATCCATATTAGCTACCCCAATCCTTCAAAAATTACACTACTTAATTCGATTTCTCATGTTTGGCACTTTGGCCAAGCAAATGTCGTACAATAACGAATTGTTGGTACATAACACTAGTAGTAATACGACCAAAATATTGTCGTATTTGCATATGTAGTGAGTCTTGAAAGAACTCTGTATATCGGACATAATTACAACTAATGATGGTTGTCCATAAAATATAATTAACTTAATTCAGTAACAACGTATTACGTATCTTGAACATCCTATAACACTTTAGTAAAACAAAAGAAAACATCCTATCTCTAACGCTAATTATTGTGTGGAATATAATAATATGACCGTTCAAAGCTTTGGTGTTATGTGCTATTATGAAGTCAGAATCTCCATGTAATTAAGTTTCATTTTAATGTTATACGACCATTATAATTAGTAATAGAAAAATCACAATGTTGGTGATGTATACTCTACAGTAACACTAATTAAGTTTGATCAATGATATCACTAATTATAAAATCTATATTGTTAACTTTTAATTTGAATTCAATAACATCGTGTTAATTTACCATTAGAAAACCGGCCATGATCGAAAATCCCATGCTCTTACACATGCATGTACAAATGCGGGCCATTAAAGTATTGAGATAGCAAGATGAAAGTGGAGAAGAAACGAGAAATATACCTTGCCTCTTCTCTGCATACTTCTACGGCCGCCCACACGTACTTTTTCAGGTGTACGTACGTGTAACGTGTTAAGAGAGGTGACAAATATTACTTGGTGCCTTGCGCGTTAGCATGATATAAGTAAAATAAACTTATATTATCTATAGAATAATACATTTATAATACTAGCACTCATCTTGTGTTTTTTTCATCTGCACAAAAGATAGATATGTCGAAGAAAGGTTGCTGATAGAGAGTGTGATTGGATGATATCGATCACATAAGTAAATCAAAAAAAGGTTGCTAATGCCTAATACAGTGTAGTATTGGATGATACTACTGACTCGAGTTCAGTTACAATCGCTGTTATAGGATTAGTGAACTTCAATCAAGAATATAATTAACAGTCAATCTATATATTAGACATCTAACATCATAAAAGGTGACGAACAAGTGAACAACATCTTAATGACTTGTTGAAATTAAATCATAGCCTTTAGCATGTAGTTGACTTGTTACCATGCAAACTTGAAGTAGCAAAAAGATTGTTAAAAGAGTAGAAACTACATTACTCTAGCAAATCAAAATGGACGTCGTGCATGTGTTTCAGTGTTTTGCCTTGCTTTATGCTCCGTGTTACTCTCTAGTCTCTAATTTATTGATTGTAGGGTTCATCATTAGTTTAATTTCATCTTAAAAATTCTTCTAATTAGGCTTAATTATATGAAAATGATTTGTTGACTAACCCAATTAAACAAATGATAGAGTGTCTTTGTAGTTATTTTGCATATAATGACTCTTTCATTTTCGGTTCGTAGTTTTTGTTTACTTGTTTCTCAAAGTCTGAGTGAATTTGTTCTTCCCATTCCCAAAATATTACGGTTTTTGTCGAGAGAAAAATTAGGGAGGCAATATAAAGATGTTGGCTAAGATTAAATTTTAAATTTATTTGATAAATAAATCATAAATTATTATTTATTAATTATTCTTTCAGAGTGCGCAAAAGAGAAAGTGAAGTTTAAATAGGACCGGAGGAAATATTCTTTTGTTTTTAGTCGATCAAGATCAAGTAAGTCTCAAGTATAACTAGGAGTCTATGACTGCCACCACCTGCCAGGCTGCCACCACGAGAAAGTATAGTTTTTTTTTTTTTTTTTTGAAAGGGGAGAAAGTATAGTTATTGTACACATCATCATTAATGGGAAACAAAATATGTGCATTGATTGACAGTAATAAATATTAGAAAATACGATAAAATAGAATTAAATCAGAAGTCGACATAACCTATGAAAAACGCAGTATTAAGGGAATGGTCTAATTTCACAATCTACCCAATTCCTATCTTTTTTCGCCTCTGTTGTTTAATTTGTCACCTACTCCAATTCTTATGTTGAACCAAATTACTCCCCAAATCGTTTATACACACAATTTAGTTTAGCACTCTTGGCATGTATCCCCTTTAACGTAATATATAGTTGTTCGAAAGCTTAACAAATGACGATTTTCGTAAGACAGTCTTATACCAAGACGAGAACTCAAGAAAGTCGAGTTTTAACTAGAGTTAAAAACTCACTAATAACTTTTTATTTTATTAATGCCCAAATTGAATTATAAACGAAATCTGATTTATCTAGTAAGCGATCGTGATATGATATTACCAAATGAGAGTATTCCGAAAGACGGAAAGAGCGATTGTTTACTTGTTCGGTTCTTTATCATCTCCTCCATCCAGGGAATCAAGACTTCTTGTGAATTTGCAAACTCTTGTGTGTTATACATATCAACCGATTAATTGACACCTCACTACACTTGTATGCCTCGGTAGCAAACGATCATGATTTTGCCAAGACATTTTAAATAGCTTCCAAAACAAATACACCGCATGTCCTTAATATAGACCATATTCAACGAACCTACCTTATCAATAATGATTACTGTTTTGGCAAAACCTCACCCAATATGAAACACCTATTGAACAAACGACCCCTTCTCAACGCGCAAAAAATACTTAACTCATATCGTAAAACCGTTTTACCCAAAACCCGAACTACTCAATATAAAAATACAAAAAAGCAGGACTAGTACATACCTTCCCCCTTTTAAACATGATGTCATTCTCCTAAAATTCAACAATCACATCACACAAGTCCACAGCAACACACATACACACACATACCATAACTCTCTTTCTCTCTTTAAAACACATAGAGAGAGAAAGTGAGTCCACAATTAAAACCCCCCTCCTCCCCATACTCATACTCAATACCATACTCTTATGTCCTCCAAATTCATTCATTCATAGTTTCATACCCAAATAAAAAACAAATTCATTAATTCAATTAATTTCATGTCCCCTTTTTAATTAACTACATTTTGGTTCTTTAATATTAATTAATTAAACCAGAAGAAGAAGAAGAAGATGAAGAAGAACAATGAAGAACAAACAAGGTCTCTGTTTGGTATTAATTTAACAAGCAGACCCATTTGGCATCAATTTCTCATCTGCTCTTCTGGATTCTTCTTTGGTTATCTTGTTAATGGCATCTGCGAGGTTTGTTCATAACTTCTATTTCACGCTGTTACATGAATAAAATTAATGGGTTTTATTTTTTTTTTGCTGATAATTTTATGCAAAAATCAATAATTTGGTTTGGATTTTTGTTGGCTAGTTTGCCCCGCATGCGGCGTATCTGATACTCCTCTGTTTTTTTTTTTGGTTCCGATTTTTCCGTTGTATATTTTCATGATCATGCATGTAATCAAAAGTTGATTTTTTTCTATGTAATTATGATATTTAATTGCACTATTAAGTTGATTTGTGCATGATGATCAGCTGATCAAGGAGTTCAAAACAATGTCAATAGAATTTATTTATCTTTTGTATAATATAATTTAATCTAGGTTAATTTTATTTTTGTTTTAGCTGATATTGGAATGTTGTATTTTTGTGATAATTTCAGGAATATGTATACAACAGGCTCAAATTTAGGTAAGTTTCTGTATTTGGGTACTGTCAAAATTTCCCCTTTTTACCCTGGTTGTTAACCTGTAGCAATCATATATGATATATCAGTATAAAGATTGTTTCTTTTTGTTGGGTTAATTACAATTTTGGCATAATTTTCGATTTGGGGGTTTTCAATTTTTATTGTTTTATGTATATCCGACCTCCCCTTACCTCGCCTTACATCGTATCGTATTGTATAAGTTTTATAATAATAATGTAGGTGTTTGGGTGTGGTGTTTGCAGCTATGGTTGGTACTTCACGTTTATTCAAGGATTTGTGTACCTAGCTTTAATCTACTTGAATGGGTTTACAACCAAGCAAATGGTGAATCCGTGGAAGACTTATGTCAAATTATCTGCTGTTCTTATGGGATCTCATGGACTGACTAAAGGATCCTTGGCTTGGCTTAATTATCCGGCGCAAATCATGTTTAAGTCCACTAAGGTACTTAATTTCCTAAGTACGTTACGTGATTTGTGTTTTATTCAATGATGGGAATGTAAGATCGTTTTTGGGAGTGTTCAAAGGTGAACTTTTACTTTCGCGGTTGTCATTGTCTTTTGGAAAATAGAGTTAGCTGGGTTTCTTCTTTGGTGGTGTTTTACTTATGTATGGATGTGGTTCTTTTTGTTGCGTAATGATATGGACAATGTGGCTATGTAATTAGAGGTTTGATATGGGATGATTTTAGTTGGGGGCGTTTCTCACTACGCCTTTTTCTCCCTTTTTTGGATGATGAAATGTGCGCGTAGGCCTTAGCATGATGCATGTCATTGTTTAGGGGTGTTTCCAACATGTTGGTGATCATGTATATTGTGATTTTCTCAGGTATTGCCTGTGATGATAATGGGCGCTTTTATCCCCGGCTTAAGGAGAAAGTACCCTCCACATGAGTATGTATCAGCATTGCTTTTAGTGGTGGGTTTGATCCTTTTCACTTTAGCAGATGCTCAAACGTCCCCAAACTTCAGCATAATCGGGGTTGTTATGATTAGTGGTGCTCTAATCATGGATTCGTTCCTGGGGAATTTGCAAGAGGCGATCTTTACCATGAATCCCGAAACGACTCAGGTAATCCTTGCTCCCTGTGTCACTAAATGTTGGTCTAAAACCTCAAAAATCTCTTTAACAAACATCTGATACAAGTGTCCTGTTTTAATCACTACTTGTTCGACTTTATGCACACAGATGGAGATGTTGTTCTGCTCAACCGTCGTCGGTTTGCCAATGCTGATCCCTCCTATGGTCCTGACAGGAGAATTATTCAGAGCATGGACATCATGTTCACAGGTAGAATTCCCTTTTGATTAAGCATAATTGTCTTTTCTGAAAACATCACTTGTCTGTCTGATTTTCTTGACACATTTGTTTTTATCAGCATCCCTATGTGTATGCTGTGCTGGTTTTTGAAGCCATGGCCACCTTTATTGGTCAAGTCTCTGTCTTGTCTCTCATTGCTTTGTTTGGTGCTGCAACCACAGCCATGGTACATATGCTCATTGCACCAGCTTTTTTCTGTTTCTTAACTCGTCGTCATTTTCTGTAGAAAGATATTCATTCACTGATCACATTCCAACACCAAGTTCTCACTCTCGATACCACCCTCACACAAGACTGTATACGAACCCCAATCCGTCAGGGTGTATCGAAATTGAGTACCATTTTGATGGCACAATCTCATTTTAGTTTCTTTTCGGATCTCAGGTAACTACAGCTAGGAAGGCTGTGACATTGCTGCTATCGTACGTGCTCTTCACAAAACCTCTGACCGAGCAGCATGGAACAGGACTGATATTGATAGGAATGGGGATTGCTCTGAAACTTATACCTGACAACAAGCCTCCAAAAAGAGTCTCACCCCCAACGACGAACCTGAAGGTTCAGAAAAC
>JBBYHQ010098363.1:0-28907 GCA_038382645.1 Spergularia azorica
AGGAACTTTATTAATTATGAAGTTGTGTATTCCTGAAACATTAGGAGACTCGTTTTGCAGAAATATGAGTTGTTGCTAAATGTGTTTTCAGAGGGCAGCTGAGAGTGTGTTTTCGGTATTTTACTCCCATGTTTTCGGATGCAAATCAGTATATCCACATGTATAAACCGAAATGGTACAATGCTATTGAGTGGTATTGACTTGGGTATCACTCTAAATGGGACTGTACAAAGTGTTCCCATGTCTCAAATGACAGATTGCCCTAATAAAACACAGCCTTTGTTCGTCCTGTTTGGTATCGTTTTCCAAATGACAGTCATACTATACAATCTCTTAACCAGCTCTACATCCGTACCACTACCCCTTAATGCAACTCTTTATTAAGGGCGTATTTGACACCAACTATTAAAGGAGGTTTTACTGGTTTGTAATTTAGTTCAAGTAATTCCATATCAAACAAGTTAATAACATGCGGACTTTATGGATTGCGGTCTCTAATCCACACCTCACCCCGTCCAAGTAGGGGTGGCCAATGGGTCGTCCGGTCGGGTTATGCGGGGTCGGTTCGTATCAGGTCGGGTCATATCGGGTCAGACGATCTTTCGGATCGGTTTCGAGTCGGGTCACAATCGGTTTTAGTTAGTAATGGTCATTTATGGACGTTATTCAAAAAGCCCAATCGGGTCACAATCCTTTTTGAGATTTTACTGAAATACCCTTACTTTTATTTTCATTCAAAAAGCCCAATCGGGGCAAATTCGTAAACTCCATCTATCTTTTCTATTGAGAAAACCTCTGATCTCAACGACACATTTCTCACTCCTCCATAAACATTCCCTTCACCGGAAAAACAGCGTCAAGAAGAAGATACCACTTCAATCATGGCGCTAGCAGTGTCGGAAAAGGCAGCAGCCACCTTCCTATGCAAAAGACTCACATACAATCTTCTTCACACCTTCAATCTGAGCACCGCCGCCACAACCCCTGACCCATCTTTAGCGTCAACAACAAGCGACGCAGCCAAGGCAACATTGAAGCGTATGAAGAAGAAGAATCTGTTTGAAGTTGCCCAGTTTTTGCCCAACTGGGGACTTGGTTATCACATGGCCAAATCCCATTGGACAAATGTTTCGTACGAGATTACCAAGATTAATCTTTACAAGGTTTTGGGAATTTTTTTCTTCTCTGCGGCATTTCGTCGAACACCTTGTGATCAATTGGTTTTTTTCATTTTAATCGGATTTTTGTTGGTGGGTTTTGTATTTGATGATTTTGGGTTGGTTTTTTGCAGGATGGTAGACATGGGAAAGCTTGGGGTCTTGCTTATAAAGATGGTTAGTCGCTAATTTTTGTCGATTTTTCGATTTGTTGATGCTATATTTGGTTAATGCTTAGTTAATATTTGTGTCGTTATGCTTTGTTGAGGAAGTTCTTATGGTTAAGGGCCTTCTGATCTTCTTGTTTATCTACAATGACTGACCTTTTCGGGGATTACTGCGTTTATTTGAGTGATTTGTAGACGACAATGGCCATTTATCCTTTGGTTGGTTTTAATGTATATTAATGTGTACTTAGTTTGTTTGCTCAGGATTTGCTGGGGACGGTTTTCGTGGGTTTGGTGTTATTGGGTTCAGCATTGTGTAATGCTTTAGCTTGAGGGTTTTAAGGTTCTACCTAGGGTTTTGACGTATGGTGCTGTTGGTGCATCTTTTTATCTTTGATTTGTGATCGGTTTCTGTTGTCAGTACTTGGAGAATTATATCCAGGAAGTATTACTCCCGACCATTGATAACTGATAATGGTGATCATCATATGGGGGTTATGTATGTTTATAGTTTGATTGCTCATATCCTACCGACCTACTGTTAGTAAACCCCTAACAAGGAGGCTGTCGTAATTGTTGATGTGGTAGCAATCATTTTTGTTTTCTTTGCATAGAAAGAATGTCAAATTTCACTAATAGTGTGGATTCAAAGTTCTCGTAAGGGACACGATTGGCTGTTAGTCTGCAGTTAATGTCAATTGTCAGCAGTCACGTGAATTGGTGAGGTGATAAAGTCCCTCTGTACCAATTATTTTATGGATCAGATGGAGTAGGGTGCTCGGGAAAGGGATGAGACAGACTACTAAGGAAGTAAGGATTAAGGAACAGTCACCTCTTGCATGATAAGTATATTTCTAAAGTGCTTGGCCGATGATTAAATCTCCAAGTAAATCAACATTTTAGTTGAACGCAGCACAACTGCACAAGTAGTCAATTGAGGTTCTTACTTAAATACTTATGCATCATTAGACAATGTTGTCAGTGCTGGTATTTTTTTTTCTTTTTTGCCCCGTAAGTTTGTCGTATTCTAGTAGTTCTGGCTGTAAAAGATAGGCTTGGTCAAGAAATCAGATAGAGTATTAAGGGACAGTCACTTCTTGCTTGAAAATTTGCTTTCTCCAAGGGCCTAACTGAAGACTAGGTCTCCAAATAAATCAAAATATTAGTTTACAGAAGTGTAATTACTAAACTTGGTCTTTCCTACGTTGTTGTTTCTGGCTGTAAATGATTTACATCCTTGACACTTGAGATTGTGGGTGGCGTGGTATCTCTTCTTTTGGTATTCTTTCACCCAGGTTCTCTCCGGATGAGCATTTAACTATCAGTATTCTATGAATAGATGAAAACCTTATTTAACATCTGACAACGGGAATAGCTCGCAGTCAGGTATTGCTGCTTATGAGATTTTCATGTAGAGATTATTGCCAAATCTTACTCATTAGTAAGAAGCATCCCATGTCCCTCAGCTAGGTCGTCCAGCAAATGCTTGATTGTTGATGTAGACTTACGAGGTTCTGAAAATTGTTTGCTAAAGTTCAGTTTCAGAATGCATCTACCTTTGTTTTTTCTTTGTTTCTTTCTATCTTTTGTTATTGATATTATGCATCTACCTTTGTTACGGCACTAATGATTGTTCCTTTGCCAAAAAAAAAAAAGGAAAGGGAAAAGAAAAAAATGGATATCGTGTGCTAATGCTGTTCTCTTGCTAATATATACTAGTATAAACAAGTATCTGATGTTGGGAATTGAGTCTGACGATTGCCTGTTAGTTTGCAAATAATGTATGCTAGTTTATTGTTGACGAGGTGTCGGTGCATTATTTCTGGCTGTAAAAACTCATCCTTGAGACCTGAGAGTGTGGGCGGACATGCTATCTCTTCTTTTGGTTTTGCTTTCACCCGGGCTCTATCTGGATGAGTATGCCATGACTAGTATTCTACGATTAGTATAGTGAAGCAAAGCTCTCATGAAAACCTTTAAAGTCTGATAATGGGAATAGCTCGCAAAGCTGTCATGAAAATCTTAAAGTCTGCCAAATCTTACTCCTTAATTGGAAGCATTCCTTGTGTCCCAGCTAGGTCGTCCACAAATGCTTGATACTAATGTAGACTTAAGAGGTTCTGAAAATTGTTTGCTGGAGTTCAGCTTCAGAATGCATCTATGATCTACCTTTGTTTTTTTTTTTTTTTTTTTAAATTCATGCATCTATCTTTGTTATGTCACCAATGAATGTTCCTTCGTCAAAAAAGAAAAAAGAAAAAGAATGTGTGCTGCTGCTGTTCTCTTGCTAATACAATCATATATAAACAATTATCTGATGCTGAGAATTGAGTATGACTGATGTTTACTGTGGATTGCAGCAGTTGTCTATACCTTCTGTTATCTGGTAATGTCCTCTGGTTTTGAGTTTTGCTAATTGGGTGAGAACATCTTGCAGGTCTGCCTGCTCCTGCCCCGAAAAAAATTAGTGGAGTTCACAAGCGTTGTTGGAAGTACATTCCAAATCCAATCAAATTAGAGGCCCCGAAACCTGAGGCTCAAGAAGCATAAGTGCAGACGACGTGTTGTGGCCCAAATACTTCTCCAGCTTGCCACAAGCATGGCTTCTTTCTTTTTTCTTTTTTCTTTCTTTTTATTTTTGACTGAAAATTTTACATAAGCCTACTAGATCCCTTGTTTGAGTTTGTGTATCACAAATGGTGATGTTAATGTAGAGACGTGGTATATTAGTTTGAGATCTCTGCTCTTTGTTTCTCTTGATTGTTTGGGTTTTCCCCTTGAGGCCATTTATCATATTCATTTTTGCTTTGTGTCCGATTTATGATCTTTTAATGTCTTGGTATTCTGAATTTACTGACTCTTCGTGGTAGCATTGTGTGGAATCCGTGAGCTGGAACTGTAAAGAGACTGATGGCCATGCACGTCTGCATGTGTGGGTGGAATATGGTTGAGTGGTTTAAAATGAAAGGCAATCCATGCCATCAGGTGCATCACAAGGATCTGGCCCTTACTGCTATACTTGCTTGAGAAGTTTCCAGTGTTTTGGTTCCGAGGTTGCCATTGGCAGGTCTCAGCCAGACCAGAATTACTACTTAGTTCTAGAACCGAAACTCGGATCTGAGCTTTTTTCTTTTTTTGGCCCTTCAACATAAACCTGGGGCTGGGCTGATTTAGTGTCGGTTTTGAGTGGGACTGGCTCATACAATTTTTTTGCCTTGGTCCTTTTTAAGATCATGTTTACTCGTTTAGTATCAGAATCTGACCACATAATGAACCGAGACGGTCCAGATTCTGGTTGCATGACTTGCACTCTCGGACCAAATCAGGTCCACGACCGGTGCCAGCATAAGAGTTGATGTGAAATTGTACCGCTGTACCCGTCAGTTGCTTCCAGTCTAATTTTTGGTCCAAAGAAATGTAGCTATTGGAACTTCGGAGTAAAGCTAAACTAATACTCATTATGGAGGCTTTGGATGCTTAGTAGCAGGGAATTCACGAAATTTGATTCAAAACACCCAGAGATACAAAAGTGCAACAATGTATAAACTCAATTCGTCTCATCCATACAACATACAAAGTTAAGTAAGAACTTAATCTAGAACTGCCCGTCTAGTTCATATCTTTGCTACTATCATCATTCATCTGTACCACTATCATCCATACTACTACCATCAGGCTGCTCATTCTTGAATCTAGTCACTGCATCGTCTAAGCTCCGTCTAACATGCTCGCACATACTGATTAAATTCTGACAACCATCCTTCAAGACCTCGGCAGCTGTATCACCTGGAGATCATTAAACCACCAGTCAGCTAAAACAGAGTCATGACTCATAACACTGAAGCAGAAAACAGCAGAAGAATCAGAAAAGTCGTTTCAGAACATTAGAGAAGCAGAACCCGCAGGGGGAGCATGAATATGTATGATGAATTAAGCCAAAGATAATTTCTTTTCGTTTTTTCACTGGAAGGAAAGGGAATCAGCATTTACGGAAAGATTTAAACTTTACTAGTATAAAAGGCCAGATTGCCAGAACAGTTGAAAAGAAGGAAACGTTTTGATATAATGGTTCTAAGGACAATCTAAAACCCATCACCATCATGAACTTTTATACAAACCTAACCACGGTGGCAGCCTGGCAGGTACTAACTTACAGATTCTCAATGCACAATTTTGGCTAAAAGGAGTCTTAGTAGAGAGACCAGCCCTTCCTACTCTCAACCCTTGACGAAAGCTACGGAGTACATACTTTGTCCCTCACACGACACGATCATACAAAACTCACTGAGGAAGTTAAAAACATAGTATAAGACTTAAACTTTATTCCTTTACTATGGCAGTGTCCAAACCTCACAAGGATCCTGCTTTAATCCTTTGGGATGGCCCAATGGGAGCCTTTAAAGGATTCTACAATGAATTACTAGTAAATAATTCTAATGATTGAGCAGTCTCTTGAATCCATATGAACAACAAAACGTGGCCAATAGATCCTATAGTTTGTCCCAGATTGTCAACTCTTATGAAAGAATTATGGCCAGTGAAGAAAGCTCTTAAAGATTTTCCTACTTCACTTGACTTTCAGCAAGTCTAATATAGAAAAGCAGGTACCAACCCTGCAAAGCCAGCTCTCACCTCACCATCACAATTTGACATATTCATCTTTTTACTATGCTTCTAGGCTCCATTTCAGTGGACAGATAAGGTTGTATTTGCCTAGCAAGTGATGAGCCGGGTTGTCACAAGTTCACAACAAAGTCATGACATGGAAACGGAGAAGCAGCAAAATAAGCTAGAAGAAGTGGCACTCCTATTACAGTGATGGGACTTGCTTGGCAATATAAAAGAGAGTTCCCCAAAAGCAAATGACCAGCTATAATCGTTAAACGTGGAGAATGAGCACAATCATCTGTTATAATAATATAATATGACCGCCGGGCCTTTCACACAAAATTGAGCCGATTTTGCTCTGATGCCATTTTGGGCAAAAAATAGTGGATTATATACTTTGATTTTGGACAATTTTGAGCAATTTTTTGAAAGTCACGAAATGTTAACAAAACCTTACTACAGACATCCTTAGAGTACCCTTGTAGTAATTTGGGGCCGGTTCCTTTGTTAAGGAGGTTCTTTGTGCCCTTGTGGCACACTTTACCAAATGAGGTTAGCGTGCAATTTTTACAGATTTCAGTAACCTACCATAGTTTTTCGGCTCTAATCTTTTGTTCAACCCCATAATACGGCCCCTAGGTGCTTCCACAAAATTTTGAGCGATTTTTGTTCCAGGGCCATATTGAGCTAAAAATCGTGGATTATATACTTCGTTTTTCGACAATTTCGACCATATTTTTAAAAGTAGCCAAATGTTCTCAAAAGTTTACCATGAACAACCTTGGAGTACCTTTGTAGGATACGAGGCCTGACTCCACAGTAAGAAAAGTTTTTTTAAACTATTTTCTGTTGACGTCACCCATTGAGGCTAGTGAGCGGTTCTTGCCAATTTATGGAACCTAACATATGTTTTGGCCTCTAGTATTTTGCTCAAATTCATAATATGACTCATAGGTGCTTCCAAAATAATTTCAGCCTTTTTTGTTCCGGGACAATTTTGGGACAAAAGATTTGGATTACTTCAGTTTTGGGCAATTTTAACCAATTTTTTTTCTAAACTAACCAGAACTTCTCAAAAATTTTACCATGGAATGCATTGGAATATCCTTGTCGAATATGATGTCTAATTCCTCTATAAGGGATGGTTTTGTAGGGCCTTTCCACAAAAGCCACGAGTTGAAGATAGCGTACTATTGCTGGTAGAACATGATTATGAAAGGCGAGGAAACACAAAGCATAGAAAAGCTAAGTTCAAAATACACTTGACGGCAATTACCCCCCTACCCTGACTACTATAATAAGAGCACTAGATATGCATCCTTCAGGAAATGGAGAAGCGTGTCCAATAATTATAGACCCCCTTTCAGATAGTTCAAGCAAGGAAAATCCGTATTAACCATCAACTGTGTAAATCATTTTCCTATATCAGGCACCCCTTCAAACTCAGTCATCTGGGATGCACAACACCATGCTGTGCACCACCCATAAGAAAAAAATCATCACAATATCCAGAATAATCTCCCTAGAACACATATCTAGAACTTTCTACGATAAGGCATACATACACCATTTCACTAAGCCTAGGAAAGAAAATTAACAGTTCGAAGAGTATATTATGTGAGGAAGTAGCGTGAGGGAGGATAAGCACATCTATGTACCATTGTTCAAGTGGATACTAGTCATACTACTATAACTTATGCTACCCAGACGCAATCGAACAGCCCAATATTCAAGACTTTATTTTACAGAAACGAAAAGTAAACATAATGCCAAAGTTGTTCTTATTGGAATTCTTCCATGGACTGCTTCCCCACACATGATCCACTCATTTATACCATCTGCCCACTGCAGCGGCAAGCAGGTACCAACTTGGAGAATGGCTATGGATAAAATTGAGCTAAGATGATCCTAGCAGCACAACAGCCTCTGCCCACCCCCTGTTGTCTTCCGTCATTGCCAAGAGCTAGAAACTTTGTCCCTCACACGAGAGTACAATCCCCAAATAATATGAGATTTGTTAAAGCATAGTACGAAGGTTTACTAAAGAATTCCTTGCGATGGGCGGCATTATGGAAGCCTGATTCTGCCATGAATGACTATAACATAGCGGGTACCAAACATGCCAGTAGATTGAAGATTTTCAGCAATTTCCCTACTACCACTAGAATTAGGCAAGTTCAAACAAGATATCACGTTCCAACTCCATGCATCCTAAGAGTAAACCATCTAAATATAACCATATAACCCACATCGTCCCAGTTGCATTCATTTTATTTCTCTATGATTCTAGGCTCAGCAACTGTTACCCAGAGATTTGCACAAAAAATTGAGCTGTTTTTGTCTCGGGGCAATTTTAAGCCAAAAAAACGGTCACTACATACTTCGATTTTGGTCTAATTTGACCACTTATAAGAAAATATTTACATCTACTCAAAACATAACCATGTCTAGCCATGGAGTACCTTAGTTGGGTAGAGCGTTGGTTCCTTAGCTAGGGTCTTTAAATCTTTTTGGCCGAAGTCACCTCTTGATGTTAGCATGCGTTCTTTTGCCGATTTTGGGACTAAACATAGGTTTTTGCCTCTAATATTTTTCTAAAACCCATAATATGACCCCTAGTGACTTCCACGAAGATTTGAGTTATTTTTGTTTTGGAGCAATCTTGGGCCGAAAACCGTGGATTATATACTTCAATTTTGGCCTATTTTGACCATTGTTTCGAAAAAATCCAAATATAGTAAAATTTCACCATCTAAGGTATGAAGGGCTTTAAGCCCTTCTGATGCAAGTTACGCCTTGAAGCTAGACTGCATTTTCTGATTTTGGGAGTTAACATAGGTTTTTGCCTCTAACACTTTTCCAAAACCCATAATATAGCCCCTAGGGACTTATACAAATTTAGAGCTGTTTTTGTTTCGAGGCAATTTTGGACCATACACCGCATATTATATACTTCAGTTTGGCTTAACTTGACCATTTTTTGAAAATCATCAGATGTACATATAATTTCACCATGGCAAGCCATGGAGTACCCTAGTACTGTATGCGCTACAGTTCCACAGTTAGGGAAGGTCCTTAAGCTCATTCGATGCTATTCACCCCTTGAAGCTAAAATACTTTTGTTTTTACGCACAACAGAGCAAAATGTCGCAAATGCGATCTATTCTCTTGTAACTTGCTTGATAGCTTCAAAGCCCCCGAGGGATAGAAGTGAGGAAATAATGATGATGGGAACAACGATAAGAGCTTCAGAGACACATACTGATGGAGTATATAATCTTGGATGATATACTTCCAAATGAATAGGAAAAGTAATTTCGACAAACAAAACACCACAACCTGCTTCTAAGCAAATGAGAAAAATTCAAGATACTGAAAGAAAGTCAAAGAGGAGAAAGTTATTCAAAGATAGTCCTACATAATTACTAGAGCTAGTACATTGCATAATGTTCTAGGAAAAGGCTCAAATTTCAATTAATTTATAAACTTTAGACTTCCAAATCTGCTTGAAGCTCAAGGTGAACATTATGAAGGAGCCTAACCTAGTGTAAATAATGATGATATTACCAATCAAAGACCTAACATGTTCAGAAGAACTCGCTGTCCCCATTGCCTATAGCCCATCTTGTGTAGCAAAGATAACACACATAGAATAAAGGTTAACAATTTGTCTGAAAAGACAGCTAATAACACAATATTGTTTCATACCAGTTGTTTGGACTTGGATGTTAACCCGAGCTTCAGAAGGATGAGGAATGCTGTACCCACAAAATGACACCCTTGGACTGCACGTTAAAAGCAAAGCATCATTACTTGATGTATATACTTTCACCAACAGGATATCCAATAACAAGACCACCATATTGAGCCACAAAACATCACAAGAAGTAAAGAGAGATAGTTCGAAGAACATCCAAAGTCAACTAGTTAATAAAGGTGGCGCCATTTTACTTAACGGACATTAGGTTAATATCATAAAGACCAATCCTTACCTGTATCGTAGAGATGGTTTATCACTAGCTGGTATCTCACAAGCAGTTTCATTATAGAGCAATTTTCACATGGCAAGAAAGGGAAAATTTTAGTCCCAGATAATGCCAAGTTTAGAGCGATTTATTTTAACCAAAAGGGAGGGAAAATGGTTCCAATTATCTTCTCTTCTTAAGTCTTAACCTTATAAATTTGATATTTAAACAACCAAATTAAGATCCCTCTCCCTCCCCTATCTATTCCTAGAAGACTTCTCTACGTCAGTGTTAGAGACTACACGTTCTAGCAAAACAAGATCTTGCAAAACAAAAAAATGTGGCGGCACTAGGTCTACATCATAGTCTGCCTCAACTTTCAAGGGAAAGTAAAAACTTGTAACTAAGTATTACTTCCTAATATAATCCCGAAATAATTAAGTTGAAAGGCATAGAGAAAGAGACTCACTCCTTATTGAGGACCATTCTCAAAGAATTGGCAATAGTATGATCTTCCTCCGTTATTGAGAACGTTCTTGCACTTGGATTGTTGTGTGACCCATACTCCATTTCTCAATACCTTTTCACAGCTTTGCTACTCATCAACCAAAAAAAAGGGTAAACATTAAACCTTGCGCAAAGTTCTTCACCATCAGCACACTTTAGATAAAAACAGTAAGGAATACGAACAACACGGCATAAAACCAGACTAAAAAGACGTTGATAAAAACCAGTAACATACATGCACATGTCCAATACTCCTATTGTCTTAAAGCTCAGAAATTTGGACTGAATTCAACAACTTCTTTTTGCCCTTCTACAAAGAGTACAGATTACTCGAGAAAGCATACGCGTGTTGCTTACGAATTTGTCAAATACATCTCATTCTCTCGATAAAACATACACTAATACCAAATCTAGTTAATTAAACTCTCAAAATCGATGACCAAGGCCAACAGCCATACATAACTAAGGCCTAATTGTTAAACAGCTGAGAATTTCATGCTTTTTAGCCCCTGCATCACAAGTAAGATTTACGCTAACACAGTAACACCCGAATTCCAAAAATCATTCTAGTTTACATACATCAGCCTATAAAAACATGAACTTTAATCAACAAGCTTGCTCAAAACATATATAAAGCGCATCAAAATTCAATGGCTAACACTACAAAAACATGAACTTTAAACAAGCGTAACAATTACGATTTACCATATAAACTCTTAACATAACTCAAACCCTGAAAATTACCGAGAATACACAACAAGATGAAATTTTGAAGCAAACCCAGAAAAAATTAGACGAAATAGTACAAGATAACTTACCTATATATCAAATCAAGAGTAAAATTAGAGTTTTTTGCCCCCAAAATCAGCAGTTTTTTTGAGGTATTGGAGTGGAGGAGAGAGAAAACAGCAAGAGAACAATGGTAACTTGTGTAGGAATATACTGTGTTTTTAGGCCTTCTGGGCTTGAAAGATAAATTAGGGAATTACAATTTTACCCTTGATATTAAAAGAGCCTTGTGACTCTTGTTCTATGTATTTGAGGGGCTTTTATGTCATTTCGTAAGCAAAGGGGGCAAAATATATGAAACAGTTATAAAACCCTAAACCCTTGAAAAACAGCAGCAATTTCTTCTCCTTTTGTTTCCTTTCTCCTTATTTTTCTCTCTGAAAAAATTCGAGGTAAAAAAGTTGCAATCTTGGGAAAATTTAGGTAATGGGTTTGTGTGATTTTTATTTACTGAATCATATTGTATACAAAGTTGTAATCTTTTTGGGTATTTTTTCATAGATTTTAAGATTTTCAACGATGTATTTTCAATGGAAAAAATTACTGGAGATTTAACTGAATTTAATGATTTTTGGTTGATTTATATGATTTGAATAGTTGATCTGATCAAATTTTAGGTGAAATTTCTGATCTTGGTAAATTGCAATGTTTTCTGATTAATTTTCAGGTTGAAATGGCCCACATTGCTGCAGCGCAAGAAGCTATGGCAAAGGAACAGGTACTTTGTAATTTTGTTTTGTTGATTGTTTCGGTAAATCGGTCGCTGTTGTTTTGTTTGTTTGTTTGTTTGTTTATGTTTTAGTTATGTGCGTGATTGAATAGGGTGACTTGATTGCTTTAAAACGTATTAAACAAGCTATACTGCTGAATTAGGAAGGCATGAATTGCGGTGGATGATTAGAATTGCATTGTAGTTTTTATTCTCACCATCTATGTTGGATGATTTGGTAATGGTGAGGTTTTTATTTCGCGGAGTTTGAATTTGATTTGTTGGAGTGTGCTCGATTGCGTAGTTTTACTCGCCTTTGGTTAGGTGTGCTGAGCAATGCATTGTAAACAAACGAGAATATATGACATTGTTCCCTTCATATCAATCCCGCCCCAACATCTAAGCTTGGAAGATGGGGATTTGGATCAGAAGGAAGACTTTCAGTATCATACTTCGATGTTCTTTAATTATTTAGTGGTTTGTGATTCCTAGGCAGTATCCTGAATTTGTGTACCCCTAAGTTTGTGTAGCAGTCATCAGTGAAGCGTGTCCATGTCTATTACCATCATCAAAATCACATCTTGATTTCTTAGATTATTCTTGATCTCAATTGGATAAGAAATCATGATTTCACTTTCTGCAAACATTTATGTACTGTCTAATTGAACTTGTGCAGATGCTGTTTATGGCTGAGAAGGAGATGGAATACAGAGTTGAACTATTTAACAAGTTAGTATCCTCGACTTTGCATTAAAGCATGATTCGTTCTCTTTCCCTTTGTGGTTTTATAAGATTTTGGTTGACAATGTGGCTGGCTTTTTTTTTTTTTGATTGAGATGAACACCCACTATACTGTTGTGTGCTTATGATTCTAGAAAAGGCGTGCTGTAGAATTGCCGATGTGCTATTGACTCAAGTTTTTTGTCTTCACATTCTAAGTAATTAGTCTTTGGCTCCATTGGAAATGGTTTCTTTCCATTTCCAATGGAGCCGAAGACTAATTATTCTTTGGTTTTTGGGATATAATAGAATAAAGCAAAATGGCTCATAAAACTGTCTCTGCTTCTTATTTTGTGAAGAGTCAGTCGGTGCAATTCTTGAAGCAATTTTCATTTTTGCGTCATCCGTGCGCAGCCTCTCAAGGCTTGCGTGCATCCGCCCCCGACCCCCCCCCCTTACCCCGCCTTATGGCGGGAGCCTTTAAGGCACTGGGGTAAAGATGTTGTTGTTGTTGTTGTATTCTAGTATTGGTTTACTTGCAAGACAACGAATTCAGTTTACCGCAGTTGATATACTTGGAATGCTGAAAGTGTTCTTTGCCTGACTTGTATGCTTGCTAATATTTGTTTCAGGCTTACTCAGACATGCTTCAGCAAGTGTATGGATAAAAAGTAAGGATATGCCTACGCCACTCTATTCTCTTTTCTTCTGTCGCACAATAGTTGATTGTTGAAAACACCTGAATGAAATGTACATATGGTGTTTATATCTTTTTTTTCTCTTTCCAACTCTCAGTTACAAAGAATCTGAGCTAAACATGGCTGAAAATTCCTGCATTGATAAATGTGTTTCGAAGTATTGGCAGGTAATGTCTGATTTCTGAGGATCTTTCTTCATATTGTGCCCTCTCACTATTTGGTGTCCACGTTTATAGTAAGTCAATATTAGCAGTTATATCTATATCTGACCTAGCCCTTAGTACTGCTGAAATATGCTGAAGACTGAATGGCGAAGAGAGCCTTGCTACTTAACCAATTAATCTGTGAACGAGGAGTGATTTATTTCTGTCAGTCATGTATAGTGTTGAGCCTTGCTGTCTCTATGACCTTCGACCACAATTTCCATACCCCCAGGCGGTGGCAGAACCAGGAAATATATTTTCCATTGTCCCCACAATACTTTTCAGTGTCCGTCTCTTATGTTCTTAACATTTTTCATAATGTTTAGTACAGAAATTTGCATTGTGAGAAAATTTCCAGTGTCCCAGGATCCCATGTCCTCCTACATGCATCTGCCACTGCCCCCAGCTGTTTGTCTGATTCCATAATTTGAATCACACATCTGTCCCCTTTTTTGATTCAGAAACCCCACCCTCTATATCTTAGGGAACACCTAGGTGGGTTTCGGTTGTGGCTGTTTAACTATGTTATCAGGATAGCTGTTTCATATTATTTTAAAATCAAAGAGACACGTTGATGCCTTGATGGCACATGAAGCTATTTAAGTTATCTTGATGTACACTCTTCTTCTTTTAAACAAGAGCTTTGTGATATATAATCATAGATATCGCCGTATAGTCTATAACTGATTCTCACTGTATAATGTGAAGACTGAGCTTTCTGGCCATTTCTTTTCCCTTTCTGTGCTGGTGTGGGAGTATGCGTTTGAGGGTATAGATGTCAGACTGTCAGTAGTGCTTGACTCGATAATTTATGATGAGTTTCTTGCCATCACTTACTTTCGACTGAGCTAAGCACTGTTGACTGTTGAGGTTCTCCAGCAATTGTTATAATGTCTAATTAAATCTATATGCCAATTTCTCAGGTGACCAATCTTGTGGGCCAGCTGCTCGGAACCAATCAGCCTCCGCCTCCCATGTAAATGCGTTTTATCAACTGTGCTCTATTACAGCAACATGCTATTACTTGATGGAGAAAGTTATAGGAACATAGGACTGTCCGCTTTTGTGCTTCTAAGCCATTATTTCCTAAAATTTTTTGCTGCTTTAGATGGGAAATGCCCATGTACGCTAATGTACCAAGTGATGGTATTACTTCAAATGAATTCGGAGTTTAGAATTGGTTAATAGCCAAATCTCGTCGGATGCTTTGTTTAATCCGAGCTCTCAGCTCCTTTTGCATTGAAATCGGAAGTTTCCTACAGTTGTTAAGTTGTTAGCTCGTAGATTGATGTCACAAACAGTCACGTTTGTTCCGCAAAAGAGACAATGCAAGACCATTGGCATGCAGGAGATGATTCTGACAAAGCCGATTCTTCGAAACTAGGGATTACAATTTCTACGTTGAAGATATCAACAGGAAACCGGAGTAAATTTGTGTGGCTGAATTGGAGTATTTGCAAAGCCTTCATGAAAACACAGAATTCTCATTGCTTAGATAGGAAATAAAAGCACAACAACCTTCGCGAAAATGATTCTATTCGTGCTGATAAAAAAGCTCCTCACTGGGAGAAACTTCTAATAGGTAGAACAATATTGAATCTGGAAACAAAATAATAAATAGGTCTATACAGTTTCAATGTTTCTTCCATTTGGCTTCTAAGGATGTTCCGTCTTTGAGAATTTCTTGCGCGTCATTGTCCATGCCTAGACTGAAGAGAGCAGCTGCCTGAAGATAAAATGCAGTCGGCCACTCAGGATAAACAAGTTGAGCTTGCATTGCATCTGCCAATGCTTCTTGTAGCATGTTGCTCATCAAGTAGGACAAGCTTCGTCGAGCAAACACAGTTGGTGATACCAGTGTCCCGTCATCAATGAACTACAGAACAGAAACAATTAGTGATACGAGACATTCAAAGCAGTGGCAAATTGGCAACACAAAAACGGAGGGGGGGGGGTAGTTCAGTTCAGAGATTGGCTTCACCATTGCACAGAAATACTGAAGTAAGAAATCCAGCGGATCTTTAACCAGAATTGTCGAAAAGCGAATGAATTACATCAGACATTATGTGTAGGGTAAAGACAAAGACAAGGGACTGCAGTCGTGTTCTCAGAAATATCTACCAGGGTGTAACACTTGATAGCAGTAGCAAAATCTTTAGCCCTGAAGGCTGTATCTCCACATTTCTTGCAGGTCAGTGTTTCCTTGATCAGTTTTTCTTGAAGTTGGCTCGGCCAAACGTGTACAGGGAGCTGAAATGAAGTTTACAGCGATGCTAGATGTTGATTAAAACTTACAACGAATGCCATCCGAAGTAAATGCACACTTTTCTACAGCGTCAACACAGCCAACTCATGCCGAACGACGTATGTAGATATTTTAAAGCTCAATCATAACAGCTTCCATAATATTAATTTATTTTTCACCACGAGTTATAAGAAAATTAACTATATATATTTACATGATATTATATCACATTTACTATGCTATCACAGTCATAATTCACTTATTACTTAAGTATCTAAGGAAGGTCTTTAAAGCCCTTTCGACACAAGGCCCCCATTGAACTAGAATGCGTTTTTTTCGCCCATTTTGGGACTAAACATAAGTTTCTGCCTCTAATATTTTAAGAAAACCCATAAGATGACCCATAGAGACTTCCACATAGATTTGAGCTATTTTTATTTTTGGGCAATTTTTCGGCCAAAAAACGTGCATTATATACTTCGGTTTTGGCCCATTTGACCATTTTCTAAAAATATCAAAATGTACATAAAACTTTAACATGGCTAGCCACGGAATAGCCCAGTAGGGTATGAGCGTTCGTTCCTGGTTAGGGAAGGTCTTTAAGCCCTTTCGACACTAGCCACCCCTTGAAGCTAGCATGCGGTTTTTATTCCGATTTTGTGGCTTAACATAGGTTTTTGCCTCTAATATCTTTAGGAAACCCATAATATGACAACTAGAGACTTCCACAAAATTTTGAGCTGTTTTTGTTTCGGGGCAACTTTAAGCCAAAAATCGTTGATTATATAGTACGTATTTGGGCTAATTTGGCCGCTTTTTAGAAAATATTCAAATCTACTCAAAACTTAACCATGGCTAGCAACCGAATACCGTAGTTTACCGTAGTTGGGGTATGAGTGTTTTTTCCTTAGAAAAATCTTTAAACCCTATTGGCCCAAGTCACCGCTTGATGTCACTATGTCAGCATTCGTTCTTTTGCCGATTTGGGACTTAACATCGGTTTTTGCCTCCAATATTTTTAGAAACCCCATAATACAACACCTAGAAACATCCAAAAAAAAATTGAGCTGTTTATGGTCCGGGCCAATTTCAGGCCAAAACACGTGGATTATATACTTCGATTTGGGCCTATTTTAACCATTTTTGGGAAATATCAAAATATACATCAAGGTTTACCATGGCGACCCACAGTGTACCCTAGAGGAGTATGAACACTCGTTCATCTGTTACGGAAGGTCTTCAAGCGCTTTTGACACAACCCACCCTTCGAAGCTAGAATGCGTTTTTTTGTCGATTTTGTGACTTAACATAGGTTTTTGCCTCTAATATTTTTAGAAAACCCATAATATGGTTTCTAGAGATTTCCACCAAAATTTGAGCTGTTTTCAAGGCAATTTTAAGCCAAAAATTGTTGATTATATACTTCGGTTTTGGCCTAATTTGACCAGTTTTTAGGAAATATTCAAAACTTCTCAAAACTCAACCACGGCTAGTCACAGAGTAATCTAGTAGGGTAAGAGTGTTGTTTCCTTAGTTGGAAAAGTTCCTTAAACCCTTTTAGCCAAAGTCATCACTTGATGTTAGCATGCGTTCTTTTGCCAATTTTGGGACATAACATAGGTTTTTGCCTCTTATATCTTTCTAAAACCTATAATATGACCCCTAAGGATTTCCATAAAAAAAAATTGAGCTATCTTTATTTCGGAGCAATTTTAGGTCAAAATCTGTGAATTATAAGTTTATAACTTAGATTTTGGCCTATTTTGACCATGTCTTTGAAAATATCCAAATGTACATAAGAGTTCACCCTGGGTAGCCGACGAGTACGCTAGTAAGGTATAAGCGCAGGTATCTCAGTTACGGAAGGGCTTTAAGCCCTTTCGATGCAAGCCAGGACTTGACTTGAAGCTAGACTCACTTTTTTGCCGATTTTAGGACTTCACGTAGGTTGTTGCCTCTAATAGTTTTCAAAAACCCATAATATAGCCCTAGGGACTTCTACAAAAATTATTTGCTTCGGGGCAATTTTAGACCAAAAACCGTAGATTATATATACATCGGTTTTAGCCTATTTTGACCAGATTTTTAAAAACATCCACACATACATAAAACTTCATCATGGCTAGCCATGGAGTACCCAACTATGGTATGCGCGATAGTTCTTCGAATAAGGAAGGTCCTTAAGCTCATTTGATGCAAGTAAACCCTTGAAGCTAGAATGCGATTCGTTGCCAATTTTTAAGACTAAACATAAGTTTTTTCCTCTGATATTTATAGAAAATCCATAATAAGACCCTTGGGGACTTTCACATAAATATGAGCTGTTTTTGTTTCGAGGCAATTTTAAGTCAAAAAAAGTTGATTACTTAATTCAGCTTTCACCTATTTTGACCATTTTTTACAACCATCCAAATGTACATAAAAACTCTACCATGGCTAGCCACTGAGTACCCTAGTAAAGTACGAGCGCTGGTTCCTCGGTTAGGGAAGGTCTTTGAGCCCCTTCGACACAAGCCACACCTTCAAGCTAGAATGCGCTTTTTTGTCGATTTTATGACATATAGGTTTTTGCCTCAAATATTTTTAGAAAACCCATACTGTGACACTCGGAGACTTCCACAAAAATTTGAGCTTTTTATATTTGCGGGCAATTTTAAGCAAAAAATCGTTGATTATATATCTCGATTTTGGCCTAATTTGAGCACATTTTAGAATATATTCAAATTTGCTGAAAACTTAACCATGGCTGGCCATGTAGTAAACTAGTTCGGTATGAGCGTTGGTTCCTTACAAAAGGTCTTTAAACCCTTTTGACCCAAGTCACCTCTTGATGTTCACATGCAAAGTGTTGCCAATTTTGGGACTTCACATATGTTTGTGCCTCTAATTTTTTCTAAAACTCATAAATTATGACCCCAAGGGACTTTCACGAAAGATTTACCCTATTTTTGTTTCAGAGAAATTTTGGGCCAAAAACAGTGGATTATACTATATACTTCGGTTTTGGCCTATTTTGAGACTTTCTTTTCCGAAAATATACAAATGTACATTAAACGTTACCATAGCTAGTACGGTGTACCCTAGACTCCTAGAGGGATATAAGCGCTGGTTGCCTGGTTCCTTGGTTAATGGAGGTCCTTAAGCCCTTTCGTCACAACTCACAAGCCACCCCATGAACTTAGAATGCGCTTCTTTGCCGATTTTGTGACATAACATAGGTTTTGGCCTCTAATATATTTAGAAAACCCATAATACGACACCTAGAGCCTTCCACAAAAATTTGAGCTGTTTTTATCTCGGGGCAATTTTAAGCCAAAACCGTGGACTACATACTTTGATTTTGGCCCAATTTGACCAGTTTTAAGAAAATATTCAAATATACTCGAAACTTCACCATGTCTAGCCACAGAGTACCCAAGTTTGGTATGAACGTTGGTTACTTGGTTAGAAAATGTCTTGAAACACTTTTGGCCCAAGACTTCCACAAAACATTATCCAAAACCCATAATATGTCATAATACTTTGTTTTGGGCCCATTTAGACCATTGGTATCCAAATGTACAAAAAAATAAACCATGGCCAGCCACGGTGTACCCTAGTGGGGTACGAGTTCTCGTTCCTCTGTTAGGGAAGGTCTTTAAGTGCTTTCGACACAAGCCCCCCCCTAGAAGCTAGAATGCGTTTTTTTTTGCCGATTTTGTGACTTAACATAGGTTTTTGCCACTAATTGTTTTAGAAAAAACCCATTATATGACCACCTAGAAACGTCGACAAAAATATTAGCTCATTTTGTTTCCGGGAAATTTGAAGCCAAAAATCGTTGATTAGCTTTAGGGTTTAGGTACTTCGATTTTGGCCAAATTTGACCAGTTTATAGGAAATATTCAAATCTACTCAAACTTAACTATGTCTAGCCACGGAGTACCCTAGTTGGGTATGAGCGTTGGTTCTTTAGTTAGAAACAGTCTTTAAACCCTTTTAGCCCAAGTCTCCTCTTGATGTTCGCATGCGTGTATTTTCCCGATTCTTGGACTTAACATAGCTTTTTGCCTCTAATATTTTTCTAATACCCATGATATGATCCCTAGGGACTTCGACAAAAAAATTGAGCTATTTTTGTTTCGGTTTAATTTTGACCATTTTTATAAAAGTAAACAAATGTTCTCAAAACTTAAAAAGCATATATAAGATTGAATGCTAATGAAGATGAACATCAAACTAGCAGCAGGACATGTCCAGGTCTTAGTTGTACATTGTAACATCAATCTCACAAAGTTAAACATATGGCTATCACATGGTAACTAATCACTTCTTTCTTGTACGATCAGTAAAAACACAATTTTATCAAGCGAAATATAGTGATTCTTCTAACTCACGCAGAAAGTAATGCACAGAGCAGATTACTCATTAGCAAAGCACAGCTAACTAACCACATCCATGTACCAAAAATCATGTCTCCTACAACATCCACCAGAGAAAAGTAATTATAGGCACAAACAAACTAACCTCGCTAGCAATACCCTCATCATCATCGTATCCAGTGACTTCCAATATTTCATGTATGGCTACGAGATCCAGTCTAGAGCAAGCCTCACTGAGAGGAGTTAATGTCAGAGAATCCTTTGGTGATGCAGTTCCATTTAAAATACCCATTAAAACATGTGAAGGGGCCTAAACCACACAACGGAAAAGTATCAGACGCTAGAGAAATCTGCTGTGACGCTGTCCCAGACAACATAAATATTCGAATTCAGAATAATTTACAGTGGGAAATTTCATTTTGCATATAATTTCAGTGATAAAAAGGGATAATATTTTAGGGCAGTGATGCAATAAAGCACACCTCTGATTCTTTCTGAAGTGGAGCAAGTGCAGAGACAAGAGAGCTAGTATTTGGCCTCTCACGCGCTTCATACTGCAAACAACATGATGCTAATCTTACTAGTTCAGTTCCATCATCGTTTGAGAAATGGGCCACCAGATTAGAGTCAATCAGATTTTGAAAGTTTTTGCCTCGTATCAGATCGAGAGCCTGGAAATTGAAGCCACCAATTCTTTATCATATCCAAAAAATATGATCATCCTTAACCAACCGTACTGTACGAAAGTGAAAACTAGGAGCGGAGGCACCAAGAAGAGGGCTCCAAGTCTACATGAAAATTAAATACAAATTTTCTTATCAAAGGCAATGTGGCAAAGAAGCTTACATGGCTTGGCGGTATATGTTTTCCACTGAGCAGATCAAGCAGTAAGGTCCCAAAACTGTAAATTACACTTTCAGGTGAGATTCTTCCTGCAAGTTGGGAAGAACGATCAGTTTCCACAAGAAAGACAGAAAAAGTAGTGACGAAATGCTACTTCACACTCAACAATACTATACCAATAAGTTTAGAAGAACAAGCCATTATTAGTATGTGAAGTACCACTAAGCAGTGACCACAGTTTCACAATTGTAGCACAGATAGCGAATGGAAGTACCTGTCCTCATGTACTCAGGTGGAGTGAACGCTAGGTTTGTGCTATAGCTTTTGCCATCTCTGCTATTTTTCATGAAGCCAAAGCAAGAGAGCCTGGGATTACCATCCTGTCAAAAGCTGAGTCATAACATAAACACGAAAAGTAGAGGGAAGAAGGCAATCAGTATAGCAAAAAATATGACAAATTATACCTGGTCAAAGAGAATTCTGTAAGCATTCAGATCGTGGTATAATGATCTCCCTCTACTGCTGCAATACTCCAACGCTTGTGCTAGATAAAATGCCACTCTAAGCCTCATTGCCCATTTCAGGGGCTGACTATCCCCTGTACCAACAATAGATTGTATTGTATATAAAAAAATAAAATTCAACCGCAAACTATGTATCAAAAAGTCCAGTGTCCGAATAAAACCAGAAGCCTTTAACCCTCAAATGCGAGGAACAATTACATAGCGCTACAAATATCTAACATGTTCTCAGACAACGCTCTAAGTTTGACCAACTTCAACTTCGCTTGCTGGTTACTTGACAAAACACTCTCCCATGCACTTTACTTCTGCGAACCTTCTCAACACTAAAAAAAACAAGCAACAGCACTATCCTATACAACTGAAACATGTGACGATAAAGAACAGGCCATTTGGTATGCATCCTTGCTGTTGGTGTTTTCCGGTTTTTCTCTGCTAACTTGGAAATTGGAACATTTAAAAAGAATCCAGAGAAAGATTTTCGGAAAGACTTAAAAACCAGTATTTAAAGCTTACTGCATCACCTAGCTGACTTATGACGAATAAGACTCACTTTTACAGCATCACACTAGCTAATGGGTTGCAATATGCATAACCAAAGTCACAAAACTTGATTTGCACAATAAGTATTGCCTCGTTTCAGCCAAATTGTCATGTTCATTACAAAGAAGAACCTGCCAACACAGCATCAACGACAAAGCTAAATGGGAAACATTACTTACAGTGAAATAAATGCTTTGAAAGTGTCTCATTCGGCATGAACTCGGCAACTATCAATCTCTCATCACCTTCACAACAACACCCAATCAAATTTGCCAACTTCTCACTCTTCAGTTGCCCAACTGCCCTCGCTTCTTCCTACATCAAAATTTTAATCATCCATGTTAAAAAAAAAAAAACATGATCCCCAATCTAACCATGACCTCGAGATGATTAATTCCAATATGTGCTACAAAACCAGGGCAAATCACCTTCCAAGATCTAATTTACAGTGTACCTCAAGCTTACCTGAGAGGCCGAAACTCATCAGTAATCATAAGTGCATAACCAGAAAACGAAAACACAACTGAAAATAACCAAACATAAAAACAGCAGAACACATAAATCGAATACTAACCAGGAATTGTCTGGTATCAGGCCAAGCAGACCTGTGGAACCGTTTGACAGCGATCCAACGGCCATCGTCAAGCTTTCCCCGGTACACAACATTAGGAGCTTCCTCACCATGTTCAGAGACAATGTTATCAGAGGAAAACCCAGATGAGGCAGACCTCAACTCGTCCAACTTGAACACAGTGAAACTCAGCAGTGGTTCACTCTCTTTTTTTCCACCATTCTCTACAGTGCAAACAAAACAAAAGAAAACAAATACAAGTTCTTTTTTTATCAACCAAAAATATGATAACAAATGCAAAATAAAATTGTTCTGCAAACTCGTCCAACAGAACAGACTTTTAGGCTGATTCTCAATACTTCAAACGGAAAATCATCAACACCTTTTTGTAGCTTTACAAATCCGAAATCTTCATGGCCATTGTCGCTATCAATTCCCACTTTTCAGGAACTCATCCCTCATTATCAAAGTTCAAATTGTTTACAAATATTTTGGTACGGGAGAACGCCATCTTGCCATTGTGAAAACTGTTTCTTCAGAAACTGGTATGAATTCAATTCATTTTCATCATATTCCTGACAATCAGAATCAAATTTTAATTCCAGAGAACATAGGTCGTCAAACAGTTTTGAGGCCTCGGTCTTCCCGTCATTGGATTTGGTAACTTTTGAAATGAGTGTTTCATGTTCTCGGAGAAAATCAACCGAGTCCTTGTCGCCGTCTGGAGGAAGGAGTACCTTAGCAAATGCTGAAGGCTTGTACAAATATAATAAAAATGAATTTGAGGCATCCCAGGTCTCATCCTGGTCGTCCCCAAGTGAGACTGCATCCTTTTCATCTTGCTTATCCCTACTATCCTCCTTAGCCAAACACATCACTTCTTTGCATTTCTGAGCAATCGATTTGTCTGGTGAGTAGTCATTTACTTTAGTGATGAAGGAATGACCATGTTTTAAAATCTCAGATAGGACAAGTAAAGGATGAAGAGGAACAACTGGACCAACAAAGCCACTGCCATGAGCAATACTGCTTGACCTCTTATTACTATGATGAGATGCTGTCCTTAAGATGAACGGAGGTGCCTGGTTCTGGTTTGGAATTTCTGGGAACTCCAAAGAGACCTTCTCATATGGGGCGAAAGCAACCTCTAAACTCCTCATAGGTAAACCGATCCACATTAACCTACTAACTACTTCATACAAACTAATTGGCATATTAAGATCCCTAAAAACATCAGCTTTCGATAGGTCAGAGATTGGTGGACCGCAGCCAAACGACTTCAACTTCTCACTCATAAAATTTTGAAATTCATCAGAGCAATTGTTTGTAAACCCAGTCCCAGGAGAGTTCTTGAATTTTGAAAACAATAATCTGGGAAGATTATTATTCAAATGGCCATACAGATACTCAAGCTTAACATACCTAAAGCTCTTCGTGAATTTATATTCCTCATCACCCATGCGGCACAGCAGAGAATCTTTGAAATATGGAGTTGTTTCATGATGAGCCATACTTGTTGTCCTAGCCACTTTCCAGGAAGCACGATATTGCTGAGTTTCCAGCTTTCCAGAAGACATCAATCGGACAAGTGTGAAGCCACCATGTTCACTAGGACTAGGCAATGACGATGACAAATCCTTGTTGAGCATGAAGAAACCAAGAACCAGTTCTTTCTTTTGTTGCCATTCAATCCACTCAAGAAGATCATCCTTCAAGAACTCTTCCTTCATGAGACAACTACCACAGCCACAATATTGACCAGATAGATAGAGCTCCGACGGGAGCTGCCATGCATAAAATGAATCAGAAAATTTTGAAATTGACAAAGACTGGGTAGTTGTTGAAGTAGGACGCCCGTAACAGAAAATGTTGAACTCATTATTCCAAAATGATCCTAGTATTACAGCAGAACCCTTTTCAGACACCCCGGCATATTTCTCATTTAGCGGATATGATCTAAGTTCAGAGAGAGGTAAAACAGTCACGTAACATGGCTTGTGAAGATTATGAACCCATCTCACAACAGGCACTAAGGGTTTCCGAACATCGCAAAGAAGTAGACAGTGCGTAGAAGCAACAACGAAAAAGAAACCGTCACTCCCAGCCTTGGTAAATGCAAGAAGTTGCTCTTTCTCACTGATGTCATACGTCCCGAGCATTTCGACTTTCAACAAACAACAAGGCTGACACTTCTCTAATCTAAAATCTACCACGAAAACAGCCGTCGCATTTGCAACAACCAAAATTCTAGGGTGCCAACTAAATTCACAGCTAAACCACCCAGCACCTGCAGAATCCTCAAGTTCATCCCATCCCATACTCATCCTCTTCCCTCTAAAACAAGAAGAATCCATATCAAACAAAAATAATGCTCCACTTTCCAACAGAATCACACACTCACCAGGCAAATGCGGGTTCCAACAAGCATAAGCCACTGCAGAGCTCTTAAACAACTTACTACCCATGTGAACCAATACTGGCTTCTTAGAATCAGAACGTCCACTAATTCTAACACTGAACCAATGAGCAGCATACATGCTACAACCCACCAGAAAACCAACAGAATCGGAACTATCCAAATCACCAGCATCATAATCAGTCAAAGAAAAAGCTGCCAATCTGATAATCTGATGGTCAAATTTCACTGAAGAAACAAAAACCGTATCATGCGTACCAAATTCAACAACAGTTACATGTGTATCCTTAACTGTGATAACTACAAAGCCAATGCTATCGAGATTGGACCCGGTTGGGAAAAAGACGAGAACCCAGTTGTTGCTACAGTGCAGGGGCTCAAAGCGATTGTGGAGGAGGCCCCAAGAAGTGTTACGGAAGTGCTGAGGACCAAACAAGGAAGAGATAGAGTTGGAAGTGGTATGAAGGACAGCACCAGAGTCATACAACGTAGTGTTTTCAATGAATCTAGGGAGCGAAACGTGCTGAGGAGGAAGCAAAAGAGAAGGGAACTGAGAGGGAGAAGAGAGGAGAGTAGTTAAAGTTTCTGGGATCGGATTGAAGAAGAGTGGCCCCAACAAAGAAGAGTCCGAAAGGAGGAGTGGTGGCGAGTGCACATATGAAATCGGAAACAACGATTTCCATTCTTCTGAGAATTGCATTGTTATTATCTTCCACAGCCCCCGCCCTTTGCAACTCAATCAGCTACCTACAACCAAGCACAAGAACTCCTCACTAACAATATAACAGCTAAACAATTCTCGCAAATAAAAGCAATGCAACACAACCCCAAGATACATTCATCAGGACAAAAAATCGTAAGCTTTTCACTAACAATATCACGCGCCGTGATTCACGGCTAAACAATTTCCAAATGCACAACAACAACAACAACAGAACCCATGTGGCTCAAAGGCTCCACCTTTGGCAAGGTAAGGGGGTCGGATGTACGCAAGCCTTAACCCTATATCGAAAACACGCCCCCATTATGAAAATTGCGCGAGAATCGCACCGACTGACTGCTATTTCCAAGTGTACAACCCACATAGTAATTTTAAACATCAAAACCACCCAAAAATTCAGAAAAATTAAGCACAGACATATTCATTTACCCAATAAAATATACCCTAAAAATTTCTATCATGAAATTAAACTCAATTGATATTAAATCAAACAATAATAAGACATTAAAACGTAACATAATTTCGCACAGAGTAATAAGTAATTTCTCTTAAAAAAGAAGAAATCAAACCTGGTGGCTGACTGGGCGGTGCGTGCAGAAGAACGGCGGTGTCTAAACACGGTGGCGCGGTGGTGGCTCGGTGGTGGCGGGCGGCTCGGTGGCCGTCGAGCGGAGAGAAGAGACGGAGGAGTAGGAGAGAGAATTCGAGAGAGTGAGTGTCGGAGTTGGGGGGTACGAGGTTAGAAACAGAGGAATAAAAGAACGGACACGGTTATGGCCGTGTCCTACACGTATCGTGAATTTTTTTTTTAGGAGAGACCGATTGAGACTTCTTGAGGGTGAATTTAGAGAAAGAGAACAGAATCCGTGTCCCCGGCCTATCTCTGGTCGTGTGATCGTATACTTGTACTTCCAACCGTATCTTATTCCCAAAATAAATAAATACATACGATTTTGTCGTGTTGGACATGTATCGACATACCGTGGTGTGTTCCCTCCGTGTCCGTTTTAGTCATCATTTGCCTCTAGACCCACCAAAACCAATCAGTCACGTGGCCACCAAAACCCGAGTGCCACCAATTGCACTCAACGTTGTAATGAGATTATGAGACACGCCAGAAGTCACATTTTGACTACTATAACCCGAGCGAAATACATCCACTCCTAGTCATTACCACCTAAGTTCCGCTTTACGGCATGTCGGCATCTAAATTGTAACGGAGGGGTGGTGGTTGAGGAAGAGGTTGATGAGGAGGGGATATTAGTCAAGGTTCAAAGTCAAAAGTCAAAATAAAAAAATGTTTGGTAAACCGGTGTGCGCAAAACAGGACTGCAACTTAAACAAGAAACACAAAACTTAGAAACCCAAATATCGCAACTTTAACCTTCAACTACTTGATCATGATCATGAGCTTAAGCTACAAGCTACAAGCTACAACATACTTACAAAAAAAAATGAACCCTGGTAAAATAACATAAAGTTGGGTCAAGATATAAAATTTACCAAGTTCAGAGGAAGATGGGACGTCGAACGTGTGATGAGAGTTCGAACACCAGCAAAACGAGAGCTTAGAGCAACCAACTCCCATAGCTGTGTGTGCTCAGCTTGTTTGAGAAGACAGAAAATGGAGAGAGACCCAGATCAGTAAAAGTGGATTCTTAATTTCTTATATTGGGTCTCTGCTAATTCTGTAGAAAGTTTGGTTGGTGGGAAAGTGTGATTTGGGAGGGTTTATGCAGGTTTCAGGACTTGTATATTGACTGAACAGAGGAGAGAAAAGAAGTCTTTTTTAAAGAGAAAATGGAGAAAGTAATGACATAATCTTCTCTCAACTAGTATCACTCACTGTATTATCATTTGCTTATAGAAGCAAAACAACCCTGATGAATATGATTCTATTTAAGCTGATAATCTCCACACTGGGAGAAACTTTCAATAGGTAGAATAAAAATCGAAAACTCGAAACAAAAAGAAAATAAAGGGGCAGAAAATAATATATAGGTCTATACAGTTTAATGTTTCTTCCATTTGGCTTCTAAGGATGTTCCGTCTTTGAGAGTCTCTTGCGCGTCATTGTCCATCCCTAGACTGAAGAGGGCAGCTGCCTGGAGATAAAACGCAGTCGGCCACTCAGGAGAAACAACTTGAGCTTGCATTGCATCTGCCAATGCTTCTTGTAGCATGTTGCTCATCAAGTAGGACAAGCATCGTCGAGCAAACACGGTTGGTGACACCATTGTCCCATCATCAATGAACTACAGAACAGAAACAATAATGGTATAAGGCATTTTACAGAAGTTGCAATACGCACAAGGGAGGGGGGTGTTCTGCGGTGATCAAACTTCACGCTGCACAGAAATACTGAAGTAATTCAGCTAGCAGAGCTTAAAGCTCACTATGATCATTAATCAGAAATTTTGTAAGGAAACATACATATCTAACAATTTGTCAAGTGTTAAGACAACAGAAGGTTCATAGCTGTGTTCTCAGTAATATGTACCTGTGTGTAAGACTTGACAGCTGCAGCAAAATCTTTAGCTCTGAAGGCAGTATCTCCACGTTTCTTGCAGTTCAGTGTTTCCTGAATTTGATTCGTCCAAACTTGGAAAGAGAGCTGAGATCAAGTTTATATGGTGTTACATGTTGATCTAGAAAGGATGTCATCGGAAGTACAAGTACTCTTTTTGACTGCTTAAACATCTTGGTACAATTTGGTGTCAAAAATACACATACAAGACTGGATGGTAATAAGAATTAAGCGACTGCAGGTCTACATGTAACTAGATGTAGTTTCTAATCTTTTGCACTCCTGATTTTATGATGAAGTTGAACATCAAATGCACAGGAATGAATTCTACAGATCTAGTTTCTACATGCCAACACTGATCTTAGAGACAAACATGGCCATCGGCCCATCACAGATAAATTGTACTTCAGTAAAGTAAGAGCTAACTAATCGTTTCCATGCATCGAAAATTTCCATTTCACAATATCCATCAGAGCAGAAAAAAACATAAGCACTCGCAAACTTACCTCATTTGCAATACCCTCATCATCCTTGTATCCAGTGTCTTCCAGAATTTCATGTATGGCTGTAAGATCTAGTCTTGAGCAAGCCTCACCGAGAGGAGTTAATGACAGTGAATCCTTTGGTGATGATGCA
>JBBYHQ010098571.1:0-28902 GCA_038382645.1 Spergularia azorica
CTTGGTTACTTTCCTCTTCAAAAACTCCATTGTTAAGCTAGAAGTTTACAGTAGATCTTCGATACTGTAACAAATATTAACATGGATACAATTACCATTCAAATTTTATCTGATTTCTTTAGTGCAATTGTATGGGATCTAATCACACTAATTAAATTCAATTTGATAGGTTGAAATCATAGCTACTAATTAGATGTTACACTTCTGAATGAATGTTGCCTACTCTGACAGTATAGGCGCGGTCAAAATATGGTATTTGGTGGTGGAATTTGTAGAGTCAACCTATAGGGTTTCTAATTTCTTCTCTAGCCGATTGAGAGAGATTGCCTTTTGATTTACCATAAGCAAGAGAGGAATTAGTAACCGGCTATCAAACCAAATACGTTTCTTCCAATGTAAATCGACTAGCCTCTTCATCATTTGTAAGAGTCTTTCCTTGGGTGGTTGGCATTTTCCATCCACCTTCAGCTAAATTTTAATTAATTTAGATTTGCTCGAGCCATATGAAATTAAAAAGATCATAAAGTTGCAATTGAGTCATAAGTTTAACATAGAAGCCAAATGTGTTGATTTACCTATTGCTCCAGAGCTTGTTTCTCATCGGACTTTCCCTTTCCACGCTTTTGCGAATCTTCATGAGTTCGACTAAGAACCTTAGATGGAAAATATCGATCGCAAATTGAGCAATCTTGCACACATTGGTGCCCATTAATAGTTTGTGTAGCGGGTGAAGATCAAGCGATCCATCACAACCCATTTGGTTTCCTGTATTATACGAGCATGTAACATAAGTTCGTATTGCTTGATGGACTTAATTGATGTTTGAAAAAATAAAAAGAACTTACATATCGGGCTTCCTTTTCAGACTTTCCACAGATCTTCTGAACTAGAGAAAGAACATGAGGTATAAGAGATTGATTGCAAGTTCGGCTAACGTATATGCATTTGTGCCTATGAAGTTGCTTGGCCGGTGAACATCTCTGACCATTCATAATCGATTTGCTTTCTTGTAACTGACGAGCATATTATACGGTTTCTTATTGGATGGACTTGACGGGTGTCTTTCGAAACCTTACACTTGCTCGATATACTTATATTCTACGGAATATACTATAAGTTTAGTGGACAACTTTTTTTTATATATAGTACTTATTTGCCTTCTACATAATTTCAACTAAATTATTAAGGATATTTTTGGTAATAATAATTCTACTTTTTACTCATATTTTCAAACCCATCACATTGTATCGGTTATATTGGCTCATTTTACACTTGTCTTGTGGGAGATGGCATATTTTGTTAATGCTCTATTTGATATTTGCGAGATCTACATGGAGGATCTAATGTTTAATGATTTTGCCATAGCGTTGAGATTTATGCCGAATACTTTTCTACTAGTTCGCATATCTGCTCATCCTTTGACAAAGTGTAAGAGATCAATAGGCCTCTCGGGTTAAGTTGTATCAAGAATGAAGTAGCATTATTATATAAGATATTTGGATCATAGTCATTGCAGTTTTTGGAGGCTTGGATTTTATTTGACGTTAGTCTTATATTTTGATACTCGTTGTAGATGTATGACAGAGCACTATTTTTCTTCCCTAGAAAAAAACAACTTTACCACGCACGATCTTGGAGTAGCCTTGATGGATACAAGGGGTAATGTCCACTTACTGAAAACATTTTGGCACACGTCACGCATTGAAGCTAGCATGCAGCTTTTGAGGATTTGGGCTTTATCATAGGCTTGAAAATTTGGTGTTCCAGGTTCATTTTGGGCAGAAAACGTGCATTATCCGGTTTATGTCAATTTTCACCAATATTGAAAGTAGAAATCATGGTAATTCAGAAATCCCATGAATTAAATTTTTTGAAGTTGTTTGGTTGCTTAAAATCATGGGAATTTCCAATTCCTACAAAACGGAGGAATTGGCTTACCTAGCCCCCCTTTGGTAATTGACAATTCCTGTGAGAATTCAATTCCTACATGCAACCAAACAGTTTTGAGAAATTCATGTGAATTTCTACAACATGGGAAGTGGGAATTCATGGGCATTCCGAATTCCCGTAAGCAACCAAACGACCACAAATATTTTCAAAATTACATCATGCAATTGATTGTTTTAGGGAAGTTTTTTGACCTCGTTTGGCACGCGCCACCCATTAAGCACTCAAGCCTAACATACATTATTCGTCGATTTTGGGATCTACTATGGGTTTTTGGCTTAGCTAAGACCCATAAACTTACCTCTTGATTCTTCTACCAAAAATGGAACCGTATATTTTTAGAGCATTTTAGGGTCTAGAAGAAGGGATATTGGATAACAATATGGACTTAACCTAATACTTTTCCATTTCCATAAAACGGGAGCAAAACGAGAACATGTGAGGGAAGTGATCATATATCGAATTATTTTGAACATATTAAAACTTGAGATAATTATTACGGAGTAATAAAAAAACGAGAACATGTGAGGGATGTGATCATATTTCGAATTATTTTGAACATATTAAAACTTGAGATAATTATTACAGAGTAATAAAAAAAAACACGCACACACAATAACCAAACTGGTGTTGAAAAGAGTAACGAAAACATCAAGTATCTGGGTTTATGAAAGCAATATGTCCTGTAATGTTGTACGTCTATTACAACACAGTAAGAGAACCCACATATCAGATTGACGATAAAAAAAAAAAAAAACACACCACCGCAAAGCTCCCTAGAACCCGGCCACGCTAAAACCAGCAAGAACAAATCATAGCCGATAGGGGCAAAGCTGAAGAGCGACTAGTGATTCAACAAAAATCGACTATCAGACAAAGGCATCAAAACTTCTGGTCGGGATTGCGGGTCACAAAAGAAGCACAAGAAGAATGAGGTGCGGGAAACTCTGTTATTGAACTTTCTGGATTGAATGAAAAACTGTAATAGCAGCATCCTGTTCAGTCTAATACACTGGCAATTTACAATTCTGTATCTAATAGAACGAAGATATAAATGCTCTACATTCTTAGCCCTAGCTAGGCTCTGCCTAATCAGTCACAAGATTTGCTTTTTACCAAATAGACCAACGATCTCTAGTAGCAGCCGACTGACTGGAGTTAAGATCAAATAATCACATGACTTCGAAATTTACAAACTACTGGAAGACCTATTGGTGATGTAGAGGCAGAGGTGGTCTTTTTTCGACAAACTCGTAATGGATAACAAAGTTTTCCTGCAGAATGGAGGATAAATTAGGTTTTAAGATCACGTTTGTACTGAGTATATGGTAAAAAGAAAGAATAAGCAAATAACAGACAGACGTACCTTCACTGATGTATCCCAAATATTAGGATCGAAAGCAAGATAAGATCCCCTTTCGTATGTATTGGTCTTAACAACAGGCTCCATGTTTGGAACTCTCATAAACCACAGACGCATGTCTTTGTGATAGAACCAGCCTCTATTATAGCTGCAAGCGGAAGTAACATACTATTAGCAGAGTTGAGTTGATGCTGTTCAGAAAGTTGAGAAAAACCAGATTGGGATAGAGAGGAAGAGAAGCGTGCATAAAAGGATCACAAGGGAGAGAGGGAAGGGCTATCAAATTGAGGCCATACAGTTCGTTTGCTGCATATAACTGGGCTTCGTCTTTTGGCATGCTGCAATCGATAAAACACTTTATCAAACTATCGCTCAAAATCTGAAACAGATCATTTGACTAACAGCAAAGAACCTCTACGAGATGAGTTACCTGTAAAAGATGTAGAATAGTGTCTGCAACTGGAACTTGGCAAAATAACCTTGCTGCAAGTACATGGCAAACAATAAAGAACGTAATATTGAAAGTCCCTGAATAAAAAAGAAGAGTGTAAAGCCAAGAAGCATACATTTAATGAAGGAGATGGTTTTGCGGAATAACACTCCGGTATGTTGAATTCTGGTTCACCCTTAGCTGGCTCATCAGACCACGGGGAGGCAAAAGTCTTATAAAGATTTTCTGATGAATTCAAATTCAATCCTAGAGTCGTCAAATCGATCCCCAGCGCAAGCGATGTTAGATCAGGATCAGTCATTCTTATTACGCTTAACAAGCCAAGTAATCCGAAGGGGTCAGGAGCCACTTGAGAGGTCTGAACAGAGTTTAAGCCCTGTTCTCTAAAAGTTTGATTTAATGAAGGCATTTGTTGTAGTCTAAATTGTGGCTGGTTCTGCTGTTGATATTGCTGCATAATCTGCTGCTCATACGAACCCATATTAGAAACTGTGCCTGGAGAATTTAAGGTCCTTAGGCCGATACCAGGAGGCATGCTGCTCTGTGTAGTTGCAAGATGACCAAATATACAACATGAGGAGATACCCACAGAAAAAAAAAAAACTGAGTCTCACATTCACATTTAGGACAAGTAGAAAGTATTAAAGAGAACAGATCTTATTCTCAACCTCATCAACAAAACCAATTTTTTATATGATTGGAGGCAGTGGACCTCCGAACATGTTCGCAGTACACTTAACAGAATAAAACTTCTATGCAATTTTTGCATTTTAGGACCCCTTACCCTCTATTGCTTCTTCTTTGCTATACTAATAGTAATTTTCTATCAGATAAAAAGATTGATCAAAATCATCAGAACGATCAGATGTAGTATGAGATGGTGCAGCAATTGCACTGATCAAATTAGCTCTATGAACTTATTATCATAGCAAAAAGAGAGGAAAGGAGAAATCTTTGGAGTTCGCTTTCTCAATGCAAAGAAAAAATGAGGCATACATTAGGCGCACTGTCTTTCTCCCTCCATCAGCAGAGCAGGGCTGTATAGAGAGCAGTGGTTGGAATGCCTTCATGCCTTCACAAGTGACAGCTAATATCCGCCCCCCACCCCCACCCACCCACCCACCCACACAAAGTACGCTAGAAGTTACCCAAAAGTTGTCAAAAGAACCACATTGCTACGCCATTTTACACTTGCATTTATCAAATCAAAAGGCGAGGAGGATTTTTACTAACAGAGAGTGAATGTTGTTGCTGCTGCTGCTGCTGCTGTGGACGATGTGAAGAGTACATTCCCCCCAAATTGAAACCAGGTGATCTTCCCATCTACGACCAATCAATCTTTGATAAGGGCACAGACAAGGGTAAGGTACGGCACAACTTAATCTATACCACTAATAACTCACAGAAAAATGTTGAGGTACACCATTATCATGGAGCTGTTCCTTCTGCTGGAAATCGATCCCATAATCAGCACCTCCACCTGCTACAAGTCAAATAGGATAAAGTTGGGAATAAAATTTTAAACAAAGAGAAATAGAAGGTTCAGGAGGGACAAACCATGAGGGACAACAATCTTATTGACAAAAGAGACAACACTCATCATACATTAGAAATACAGAAATCCTGGGATTCAAAATCATGAAGGCTAAATTATGCGATAATGCAAAAGGCCAAGTCATCCTAAACATCAAAATGTCAGTTTTCCTACAGATCGAAATAGGCTACTATACTATCAAACACATTAATGTCCACTTTGCCAATTCACAAATATCAAAGAAGGGTCATAATGTTGAGGGTTGCCCCCCTCCCCTCCTTACCCCCAAAACAATATTAGTGTTTAAACCATACCATCTAGGGGAGATCCTCAGATAATTAATTGACAGAATTTGCTGCGTAAAGTATAAAAAGATAAGAAGTATAAACAATTTGGATCAAAGAAACCACAATCTCTTCAAACACTTTTGAGGTTAGCCACCAACCTTTGAAACCTGGCAACGCAGGAAAATCTTCATTTTGGATGCTGAACTCCTGGTTTTGTTGAACAATGGGACTAACCCCAAGTCCTTGTTTTCTTAGAAAGCCTGCCATGCCCCCACCTTAAACGTCAAGCTATACGCATTAAGATTGGAAGAACCTTTTTCATTCTAAAAAATTAATTCATATTACCTATTTGTCCGTGAGGACCACCAGCAGAGTTTGGGCGGCTGCCTAACTGAGGGAAATCATTTAGATTAAAGGGGGCATCATTGGAGTTTTCATCACCCAGCATTCCCATGGAGCTTAAACTATTTACTGCTTGAACATGGTTCTGCGAGAGAGGCCCTCCAGCCGAAGTATATGAGTTCCCAAACATAGAAAGTACCTGTGGAGAAGCTGAGAACAGAAACAGTCATCCCCATAGCAATAGGTGGTGCAAAAAACGCACGGTAATTAGGTCATACCTTAAATAGTTGGAAGGCATTATCCAAGTAATAAGATCAAACAATTTACACAACAACTACGACATAGAAGTAGTTAAGTGAAAGAGAGACACTAAGCAAAAAAAAGAAGCCTATTGGATGAAAGCCGTACGAAGACGAAATAAATACAGTACATTGGAACGGCTGTCTTTCTGAAGCCATCATCCTTAAACATGACAACTACTGCACAAAACTACGACTCTCACATAAAAACAAGATCTCATTAATGGCGACATGGCGTATGCCATTCAGTATTATGCTACTATTACAGATACTATGGAGTAATCAGGAAAATAGGGATGGCGTGAGTCACTGTCTTCAATAATAATTGGTAGGTTAATCATAAATAAATGTAACTAAACTGCGGAGCAGTAAAGACAAAAGCTATTGAACTGTAATTGGGAGGTTTCAGGTAGATATCATAGGCAATAATGCCAACATTAAAGAACATTGCATAATTTGGACAGCCAAAGCGAGGTAGTGTGTCAAGAGGTTACAGGTCAAATAGCATTGATAAGTGGTGAATACTGAATAGACAGTATTTTAAGAGGTTTTCAAGTAAGTTTGCTGACATGATTAAAGTTTGTTTAAAGATTCTACAGAGCCTCACTATATTACCCTGCAGGTCAAACAGCCTCTACTTTGGCTCCGGATAGTGTTGTGTATGCCTCCAGAACGGGGTCCATACAAGGTTATGTATTGACATAGAGCTCCTCATCGTACCGAGTACAGACCGCAAAAGCGTTCTCTCAAGAAAAGGGATTAAGTCCTGTCCAATAGAATCTTCACTAACTTTAAGGAGGTAAAGCAAGCCTAGTGAGTTGTGGTTTAAAACGAGTAAGTTGCTGTTTTATAAAACTATCATTTCTCTTTCTCGCTGGATAATAAGTTAGGTCAATTCAAATTTAAGGCACTGCAACCAAGCATGTCAGCAGACCTTGCAACAATAATACTACATTACTGCCTCAAAAGCTCCTCTCTACGGCGGGCTGGAATCAGACTTACGCAACCTCTCCACTCTGTCGTTCAGCAGAAGCCAGTCAACACACAAACAAAACATAATGAAGAGAAAAGTGATACCTTGTTGTAGTACATTGCCACTTAATCTATTTTGTCCTTGCACTCCTAGGCTCCCGGATCCACTATTTGTAGACATATTGAGACGTGAAGCAAGACCAGGCATAGATAATCCTCCACCTGAACTTATAGTTCTCCCAATATTCCCACTACCGACCATACTTCCCATTGAGCCAGAAACTCGAGGACCTGCGTTTCCCAAAACAGGAGAGACGCCTAGGCCTGGAACACCACTACGATTACCAATAGTAGCAGAGGTTGAAAGAATCCCAGGAATCGAACCACCAACACCATTTGTGTTACTACTATATCCAGGGTTTCCTACAATATTCATACCCCCTCTATTTGTAATCCCTGAATATCCACCATGCGAGCTCCCATGAGACATCTATAGATGAAAAGAAATGTCAATATCATGAGTTCATGACTATGAACAACTTGATAAGCCAAATAGCATCACTACCCAAAACCATAACACCAAACTAGTATATTAAAGACATACATTTACCTGAGACAGAGCAACAGGAATATTATTTGATGTAAATCGCCCACCTTGTATGTTACCCGTAGATTGTTGCACCCCACCAGAAGCAACACTATTCATCGATGAGTTTCTAGATGCTAGTGTATTGGGAACATTAAAGCCACCGTGCATATTGTATCACTATCACCTCAAATTAGTTCCTGTGTTGAGAAAATTAGGAAGAAATAACACCTCTAATTAATTAATCAATCAATTCTATTAAAATAAAATGTAATCCAAGTGCATCAAAAGAGACTAGCAGATTGTAGTCTATTCAATAAAATTGCTGGAGCTGGCCGCTTGCTGTGCTAGATATTTTAAATAGACTATTCAATGAACAGACATAATCAGAAAGAGAAAGATAGATATAAATTAGTAATCTTCTTCCTTTTAAGAACCACACCATGGAAAGCAATAAATGCAGTAGAACATGTATATTGCATCAGTCATGGATGAAAGAAAAGAAGAAAACATCAACTATACTGTGACCAATGATGCATTGTACCAATACTCCTTCCATTTCAATCAATTACCCCCATTTGACTTCTTTCTTGAGGAGGATTTTACGCAGTGGGGCTAAACGAGTGGAATCCAAAAGGGAATACAGGCTTCGGGCAATCTAGGAAGATTCTATGTGACAAAGTGCTGTTCCAAAGCTCATCCTATTGGTCTTTGGGGAAGGGAACGCGGGTTGATGGCAAACTTGCATGGATACTTGAAATGAGAGAGCACATCCTCAATGGAGCAACAATCTGGCAACGCCAGGGAAACTTAAGAGCTTATATAGATTGAAAAATCACGGCTAAACATGTGTGTTACAGTGTGTACTCTTGTTGCCCAACTTGTTTAGCATATATCTTTCATACAAGTCATGTGCTTGGCCATAAAAGTCATCATCCACTGAGCGTGGCCAGAAACATACCATAGCATGACCCAGCCCATAAATTCATGTCATAGCAAATAGCAATCCAGGTTGTCAAGAAAGGGGCAAATTACCAACTAAAGCCTTAATCTTTCAAGTCCTGTTCTCGGGTGACTAGGAACTCCAAAACTATCAATATCCTGTATCTATGTACTGTCAACTTCCATACGAAACCGATCACCAAAATAAGTATACACAAAAACCACTTAACAATGTAAGGCCCCCGACACATCCTACCAAAGATTCTTAGTTTAATTGACAAGTGAAAAGCTTGCAAACAAGATGGAAGATTCAAGCTTATCATGAATTCATGGCTTCATGCAGCTGCAAACAGCGACCAAAGCCAGCATAACAGGTTTAAAGAAGAGATAAGATTGAATCACAGCAGATACACCAAAGAAAACAAGGAGGTTGAAATAATGAATAGAAGAAAACCAGAGTCGATATCATTTGGGGATGGACACAAAAGCATCAGCATTCAGAGACAAAATTTTGACGGCTGATAAACTGAGATAAAGAGAAACTCGTTTCTATCCTACAAAAAATGTACCACAACAACAAAAGAAACAAACTTTAACTTCTTCATCTCTACAAAAACTCACGCTAGGAAACAAAATCTCCTCTTAATCGCCGTGCAGTGGACATTCCAGGAGCCTAATGTCATTACTAATCGGGAGCTATAACACAAAAGACCAAAAACCAATTCCACAGCTCCCTACCTTAGCTATGACCTTATAGAATACGATTATTCATACCCCACGTATCCACACCACATACTCCGAAACCCCAACTGTCCAACCCTATGTATTCTAACTAGTCTAATAACTACTAACAATGCCCACCCATTATACTAACTTTAAACAAATCAATCTTTCCTCGATGTACAAGAATGTCAATGCAACCAATCTTTTCAAAACCACGGTCCTAGCATTTTTAAGTATGCTCCCATCTATGATCTATCACCCCAAATGAGATACAAAGTCACTGTGCTGAAAAAAAAAACACAACTTTGGCACTACTCATCAAATCTTTCAATCTATCTTCGATGCACAAGAACGCCAATGCGACCAATCTTTTCAAAACCGCGGTCCTAGCATTTTTAAGTATGCTCTCATCTACCGGCCCAAATGAGACACAAAGTCACTTTGCTGAAAAAAAAAAAACACAACTTTGGTACTCATTCTTTCAATCTATCCTTGGATGTACAAGAATGTCAATGCGACCAATCTTTTCGCAGTCGCGGTCGTAGCATTTTCGTTACTCATACTCCCATTTAATCAGCCCCAAATGAGATATGAGTATGAAATCATAGTGCTGAAAAAACTTAACTTTGACACTACCCAAATTCTTCTACAATTGCAAGCAAAGACAACAAATTTAATCAAGGTGCGCAAAAGGGCAGATAAACTAAAACATGAAATGATACTTAGAGAAAAAATAGACGACCCAGTATTAGTATTAGAAAACTAAGACGACCCAACACAGGATTCGATTAGAAAAGGCAGTGAGATTTACAAAGGCTTAATGATGAATTAGTAGATCAATTAGTAAAGAGGGAAAAGAGAGGAAGAGTACCTGTGACGCTGAGCGGAGATGGTGAAAAATGAAGGAGAAAGAAAAGAGATTTGACAAAGAAAATTGTTGGGTTTTTATATTGTTTTTTGGGGAAATTGATTGATGACTTAATTTTGTGGGCGAGTACTTGTAGCAGTTCATTTAAGTAAAAATTTGATTTATGTCTTGGACTTGGGGTTGGGTTGGGGTTGGGTTGGGGTTGAACCATGTAGAGTCATGGAGAAAGCAGAGTCGCAGTTAATGGTTCTTTACTTTTTTTCCCACATCGAGATCGAGGTACGAAGTATATGACTGGAGCTGAAAATGTAAGTTCTTCCATTGTAATGGCGAAACTGTTTAACTTGTTTGGTAGAGATGAATTGGAGGGAAAGTACCCGTCAATAAAGGAAAAGGGATATAGATCATTGAATATTCGTTAAATTACGAGTTTCTTTCTTTATGAGGGAGGGGATTGGAAGGAGAGAAAGTTCATGCCATAAAAATGAACACTTTCCTTTCAATTCATTTAGATCTCTAGTATAGAAACCAAACAGCGGAAACAATAGTCAATTTCCTTAATTAATATCCCGTTCATTCTCTTTCTCTTACTTTTCTTTATATCCTTCTTTACAATACAGAATCTCTAAACGACGTGAAAATAAGAAGTCAATAAGTGAAATATACTAGCAAAAAGGCAAATAAATGAGTTATACACAACGAGGAACCGAATAGGTTGTGCATAACACAATCTAGTATATCAATAAGTGGTTAAACCAAGCGGTAAGTGGTTTGAATTCGTTTAATGATTGTGGAAACAACATTTTGTTTAAGGTAATCATTTTAAGGCTAAAGTTTGAGAGCAGGATGGTCCTTTCAATTTCGTATGATCTTCTGCTTTGTTGTGTTTAATTGGTCACACACTGGGAATCATATTGAAACCAAATGAAAGATTCGCTTATCTTCCTTAAAATGCAAGAAAAATAGTGTACTATATTGTAGAGTTGTATGTGTTTTACACCAAATGGACATTTCATTTGATCTGCTTAACTATGGCATCCAATTTGAACAGTAAAAAAGAAATCCAAAATAAATAAAAGAGTAGTAGCTAGGCTTGTTATATCGGAGGTGGTGGGGGTATATAGTAACAACTTGCAATCTACTAATTTATTGAATTAAAACGAGGTTCTAACATGAATTTCCAAACTGATTTGTGTCGTAGTTGAAGTGGGTCAGAGGATTACGAGTAGTTGGCTTCCAGCTGATTAAAGAAGCGTGAGATCCAACGCCACTTGAGACAAAATATATGGAGCTACCGAGCTAGGACCAAGGTGGTCATAGCTAGCCAAGCAAGGGCGCCATAGCCATACTATCTCCATATATCATCAATATGCTATAGAGGAATTCCATCTTCCCAAGTGTCTTGGTCAACAATGATTGTGATATCAGTGTTAATCACACGGAATATAATAATTCACATATCACTCAGTCATCATTACATTATCTAACTCATCTACTAAAGGTGGATAGATTTACAATTCTCTGAACCGGGAACTTAAATTACTCTACTAGAGTTTGTTTGGGTTGACGCAAGACCATAAATGTCTCCCCATGTTACCTCCATAATTTCATTAACCACAAGATAATTTCATTCTCCCTAAAAAGAAACAACTATTCGCATCACACCCCATTACATATGAGTCACATTTCACCAAATCACGCATTCATACCTCTCTATTTATACACACCCTTATCCACATCCTAAATTCCACATTCATTGTACTTTGTATTGACATCAAGAAAAAGCAAGTAAACAAGAAAACATCCACATCCAAATTCAAAGGAGATGGTGAAAAATAACTAAAGTAGTGGTAGAGATAAGCACCAACATTTGAAGAAAGTTTGAGTCTCACCATTAATAGAAAATTCAGAATGAACAAATCAAGATAAAAACTAATAAAATATAGTCAATCCTCACTACATCCACAACTAACTGACAAAAAACCACTACAAAACAACGCGCATACCACGGGGGCATTTTCGTAAATCCACCTTCATTTCCTCTATATTATAAAACAATAAACCCCATCAATTATCTCCACTGTAATAAAATACTATTTTTTAATTATTTTTTATTTGGGGATTATTATAATAATATTTTATCGTTTTCTCAGGCGATGAGGTTAAGCCTTCGAGAAACCGAGGAGAGGTGAAAAGAGCGAATCAGAGCACACCGTTTTAGAGAGAGAAACAAAGTTCCGAGTAGAGAGAGAAAATTGTTCGCGCCGAGTTGAATCGTCCGAGTCAGTCAACTCGCTGTAACTCGGTTCCGCCGGTTCCGATCGCCGGAGACATATCTCCGTCGTTGGAGGTTTCGCAATTGGCCGGAAGTTAGGGTTGACTTTTTATTTGAAGAGGAGAGAGAAAGTGAGAGAGGATGACGATGAACGGGAACGGATATGGAGGCGGTGGAGAAGAAGAGTATGTAAGAAGACACCATAAGCATGAGATAGCTGATAATCAATGTACTTCTGTTCTTATTAAGCACATTAAAGCTCCTGTTCATTTGGTAGTAATTCTTCTTTTTTTAATTTGTTCTTTTGTTATTCTAATTTCTTGTTAATTTTTTTTGATTAATTATTAAGTATATGATTAGTTGATATGATGTTTTTGGTGGTTTTGTAATGTAGAATGTTTATATATTTTCTTTATTGTTTGTTTGGTTTGATGTATTGTTTAGTGTATAATTGTTCGTTGCATGAATGAAATGAAGCTTCAAGATGAAGTTTTTCGAAGCTTGTGGTGGTGAAATTGTGTAGTGTTGAATTTGTAGAGTTTACGATGAATTTGATCATCTTGGAGATGTAATGAATTTATGTGAGTTGAATTTGATGAGGTAGTTTCGGTTTCTTGATTGATGAGGTTTGTTGTTTGAGCTTCTTCGAAAAGTTTTGAATTCGGAGGAATTAAGAAAAGACGGATGGATTTTTTGTTTTTCGGGGTAGGGAGGTTGAAATTAGAGGTATTGCGATGGTGTTTCGGTTGTGGTTGGAGGAAATGTAGTTGGAAGTCGGTTCTATGGTCTAAAATCTCGGATTTGTGGAATTTAGGAAGGTCGTTTATTCGTGATTTTACTCCAATTGGGAACTTGAGGAGTCAGTTTAAAGTAGACTTGGCTTGATCATGTGGATGTTGCTTTATTAGTCTATTTTCTAGGTCGTAGTGAGCTGACATTTTAAGTCTCTTGGTCATTGATGTTGCTTTACTTGACGAATGAAACTTTGTTTGGCGACTTTCTTTAGGTTAAGCGTGGTTGTTGCTAATGAAACAGTCTCTGCGTCGCAGGTCTGGTCATTAGTGAGGAGATTTGATCAACCCCAGAGGTACAAGCCCTTTATCAGTAGATGTGTAGTGCAGGGAGATCTCGAGATTGGCAGTGTAAGAGAAGTTGATGTTAAGTCTGGACTTCCAGCTACTACCAGCACTGAGAGGTTGGAGCTTCTGGATGACAATGAGCATGTTCTCAGCATTAGGATTGTTGGTGGAGATCATAGGCTCAGGGTATGGCCATTGCTGTTTGTGGTTTATTGCTTTCTATTTTCCTGTTTACAATATCGTGTTGATGTAACTGCTCTGTTCATTTTAGTTCAAGTTTCCATTTGTCTACAGTTTCACTATTATTGTCGAATGCTTCAAAAACTTTCTGCCTTATTGAGGTGATTAAGCTTTCAGGTGGTGTCTAGATTTTCTTGTTTTTAGGTCAGTCTCGATTCCTATTTTGGATGTTTTATTAGTGAATTGTGGCGACTTTGCTTAATCAAAACCCAACCTCAGAAAATCTGCGGGCTCTCCTTCCCAGTGGTGTCCTCAGATTTTCTGTTCAGTGAATTAGGCGCATTTATAAGATTATTATTGTAATTAATGGGGCAATGAGTCACCTTGACGGAAGTCATGTAATTCACTAATTCTGGGTATGCGTTCGTTGTACCTGTAATCATCTTTTTGCTGGCAGTGTTTGGGTAGCAAACAAAAGGGGGAAAAGGTTCATTGAACACAAAGTGGTGAAAGTTTGTTTCGCGCCTTTACTTACATTTAATGTGTCTTTCACCTTAAAGCCAAGGTATGAGGAAGATTAGGGCTCTCCGGAGTTTACCAAGTCACTAATCAAATATTTGACAAGGGTCCTTAAGACACACTCTGTTACTCTTTTAAAGCTGATTCACATTTACTTTCATCCATGTGTGTGAACCTTCCATAGATATCTCTTGCATTATGAAGGATGTAAACTTAGTTGTTGAGGAATGAGGATGAGTCTCTTGTGTTTCCTCTAATATGCTATTGTGTATGAAATTCTACCGAGTGGAAGTTAACGAACTTTTTTTTTCTTATTCAGAACTACTCTTCTGTTGTATCCCTCCATCCAGAGATCATTGAGGGAAGGCCTGGGACGATGGTGATTGAGTCCTTCGTAGTTGATGTACCTGAAGGGAATACCAAGGACGAAACCTGTTACTTTGTTGAAGCCCTAATTAAGTGCAATCTCAAGTCACTTGCTGATGTGTCAGAGCGGTTGGCAGTACAAGACAGAACTGAGCCAATTGACAGGATGCCCATAGAGATCTGAAGTGATGGGACAATGCGTTTTTCTTCCATGGATGAAACTTCCAAAGGTGTTCAGATCGCAGAGACTTTGGGGTTGACTGGTACTTCCATCTTTTAGATTCACTGCTTCTTTAGTTCCTGTTTCGACAAGTGCTGTTGCTTTTAAGCCGGTGGAAGAACCTGCCTATAGCAGTCCCTTAGAACCACAGCTCATATAAACGGGTTTCTAAAACATGTTCAAGGTAGAGGAGAAGACATAGAAACTTCATCTTTCTCATATCTTCGTGGTCTCGTGCGTGTTTTGTCAGTTGTATATAAATGTGTCATTAAACGGGTGTTCGTAGATCGCTGTTATAATGTCACAGAATCTGTGTAGAGACTATAGAGGTGTTTTTAATAGGCTAAGTTACAATTCTCATTAGGGAACTGGGAGGAGGCCTTGTAATTAGTGTTTCTTTATACCAGAAAATTTATCATTTGTTTTGATTACTGTCATTGTTATAGTAATAATTGTTTGCCTTAGAATTCAGATAGGATGATAATTATCGCCTCGATTTCTCTCTGTTATTCAACAAACTCTGTTAACAGCATCAGATATTGCTCTGCTGTGAAATGGTGCACCCTGTGGCTGGATTTTATCAGGGCTTCACTAACAGGTTCTACCATCATTTGATTGTATCTATTCTTTTTTCACGCATGATGGCGATAGTATGATACTCGAACCCATAGAATGGTCGGCCAGTTACTTGACGGATAGTGTTGAATAATGCTATCAATCTGTGTTGTTTCTCTTGTAGCGTTATTCAACACTATTCATCAAAATAACCGTATGACTCAGTTTGTATTGCAGCATACGCACTGACCCGTGCTGCTGCAACACATTCTGGCTTGTGTGCGATGGGACTCCGTTTTCAGGAACGGGAAGCCGTCGGGCGGGTGGCGTGCGTGGTGCCAGAAAACCTGACGTAAAAGGGTGGTTAACCATCATTTTGAGTTAGGTAGGCGCAAGTTAAAATATCTTGAGGTTGTAGTACGTCTGCAAAAGAAGCTTCTAGATAACACTGTTGACTGTACTAGCACATTCCAAAGCGGGCAATGTGTGGTGGAATGAAATTCCATTTCTGTCCCTTTCCTATGGGCCCTACTGCTGATGTTTTCACACTCACTCTAGTTGAATTCTGGTGCTGTGGGGTCCAATTTCATAGGCGTCTCAGAAAAATTTAATTGGATTTTCCCTTGCGTATCTCATGATGCTTTTACAGTTTTACTGTTCAACCTGTGCGCATTTGCCCAATGCCCGTGTTCATACCATGATGCTTGTACTATGATAAATATCGGACTCTTTCTTTTTCATTCATTGCTTTACTTCGCGTTTGAGTTCAGCTCACGAAACTTGGTCCAACGTAAAGAAATGAAAGAAATGAAGGGAGTAATATTATTTTTATGCAATAGCCAATAGGGAATGGGGAGAGCAATGTTCAATAAAGGAAAAAAAGCAGTCGTTTTTGTGCATGTGGATGTGGTGGTCTCACTCTCAGCCATAGAGGGTTGGCTTTGCGGCTGATGTACTCGTTTGGCGGATTTGGAATATCTGTTATATGTAAATTCTCCTGATGCACTCATGCTGATGCTATCGCAGTAGGCCGACATGGATAATTTCGGCCGTCGGGTCAAGTTATCAAACAGGTCTAGTCCGACATGGATAATTTCAGCCGTCAGGTCAAGTTATCGAACGAGTCTAGTCAGTCATCTTTGGCTAATAATTATACGAGTAGGGCCGAGATCGGTTTATTCATTTCTCAACCAGTAAATGATTATCCGATTACTGTTTTTCGAAAAGGTTTCAGAGTGTGATAGACGTTACATAGTCGACATATAATTGCAATCTTGAGCATATTTTGTACTTGTCCCAATTTAGGCACACTTCATGCTTGAAGCGTTGAAAAATGTCCAGAACTAGTTCCCATTTTTGGGAGTCAGGATCTCTCATCTTCAGTTTCAGTTAAGGAATCGTATACTCAACCCAGTAAAGACCTGGTTTGTCGACGAGTATAGTACAAACAACCGTTGCAGTCGTACAATAGGATGCCTGACAATTCCAGATGAAATAAAAATTTATAGGATGATAAAACATGCCCCATGTTCCAGGGACTATGGTACATCCGATCCCTCCGACGTATGGAGAGAAGCGACAAAAATATCGTCTACACTATAATATCAATGTAAGAAAAAATTATGAACAGTTTATGTAAATTGACCTTAATGTTACAGAGAAGCTAACCTAGGTGCTACACATTATCACTGACCACACACTAGAACCCACCGACGAGATTGAATGGCTGATTTTCGCCTTACACTTGCCACGGTCTTTGAGGAAGTCGAATGCTGATGGCTACTGCCTACTGGTATACTTACCAGAGAAGGAATGCTTGAGCTGCTACAATGTGACTAGATTTGTAAGTTAGTGTACAATATACAGTTGGAGATCTCGGGCACCGGGCAGCTGGCCCCCTTGATCTGCACCCTTCATCAATAAACCGGCTGCTCGATCCTGCATGTCCCTTCAATCATCAATATTTAGCTGCACTTGATGCAGTCCCAATCTCTGAGACAGGTTGAACTGACATTTATGCCAAGACAAGGTCCCCTTCTTGTTCTTGCTGCTCAATCGTTATTTGGCTTTCTTCGCCATATGGAAGAAGTATTCTCTTTATGTCTTCTGAACTAAGCGTCTCATACTCTAGTAGCGCATTGGCTACCGCATGCAATGCCTTCTCATGCTGGAGAAAAATCAGCAAAATAATGTCAAGGGGGCTTTCATTGGGGATAAATTTAAGAAATGATAACTCAGAGGTCGTGATCGGCGGTCAATTCATCATAGAATAGATGCATATGGTGCAACTAACATATGAAAACCAAAGGATTCTTGATCTTTTAGTGAAGTGCATCTAAAACCTCAGCAGGTTGTTAATGGTGTTCTTAAAGCATATGATAGATTGTACATTACAACTGTACTAGTCTCTTGAGGTATATTCTGAATATAGCAGAATGCTAATATGATGTATCGAAAGCAGATATAGATTTGTACATAACAAATCTCTGATGTATCAGAAAGTCCAATTTATTATAAATAGCTATATTGATTCATGTAGTCATTTGGGGTTTCTGATGAAATACAAAGCTCAAATTTGAGAAACAAACCTTCTTGAGCAATATCCTCACTCGGTCATATGCGTCTCTAAGGAGTTTAACAACCTAACTTACACGCAACAGATTAGAGTGTTTGTCAAGATGTGAGTCACTCAAGTGGTAAGTGGTAAAAGAACATTAGGTTTCTGAACTGACCTCCGCATCAATACGAGATTGCATTTCAGTACCCGGCCTTTCTTTGATATGAACAGGACCGATCGCATCACTCATCCCACAAGAGGTCACCTAGCAAATTCAAAACAAAACCCCAGAATATAGGGGATTAGAAACACCAAAAACTGGCTCGAAGTTGAACTTCAAAGTTCATAGTGCAAGTGCATGTGTTGCCCATGTCCTTTTTATATACTGTGGTGAAAGCTGGGAGTTAAGGACTTTATATGCATACCATGTACTGAGCAAGCTCTGCAGCTTGGTTGAGGTCACTGCTTGCTCCAGTAGTCACATGATCTTCACCGAAAATGAGCTCCTCTGCTACCCTACCTCCCATACAAACATCGAGACGAGCCAATAATTGCCTCTTACTAACTGAGGTCTCGTCATTCGAGGGGAGCTGTGTAACCATGCCTAAAGCAGATCCACGAGGCATAATAGTTGCTTTGTGAATCGGATGAGCACCTTCCGTGTTCAAAGCCACAATTGCATGGCCACTCTCATGGTATGCAGTAAGCTACAAAAAAGAGAAGCAGACATAAACTTTTAAGCAACCTACACGGCTACACCAACTGAGTGTCTACCAATAGCATGCTTTGGCATGTTTTTGCCCTACATCTATTCCAAAATCTCATTTTTTGACAACTCCATAACTAGCCCAAACTTTCATGGACATACACTAATCTGTCATACAGATGTTCATTAATTTGATATTTTCTGCATACTAAAAGCTATTGGTGCTTCTATAACAACTATACATCCTGGTATGTCTAAGAATCAGGGGAAGAACCCAGGATTTGTTTTGTCAGGTGTCCATTGGTTTTAATGTTTTTCCATGAAAAAGTAGGAACAAAATCTAAGTTTATAAAAGCTCAACCACTTTTTGGAGTTTGGACAAAGATTTTGGCTAATGACACAGAATTAGCCATTTGGAAAATGCTTTGACTTTCAAAATAGACTTCCATATATTAATCTCTACTAGTGGACGAGACTATTCTTATTTGCGGTAGTGGTTGCTATTATGGTTAACAACAAAAATTAGGGATGTCGAGACTAGTATCAAATCACAATCTATATAACCAAGCAATGGAAATCAGACATTCCATTAAGCTGTTCCAGTTTGAAATCATCTTAAATCTATAGAAGACCACACACTAACCTTTTTTGAGTCTTCGGATATGAACATTGTTTTCCGCTCTGTACCCATAAGTATTCTGTCCTTTGCAAACTCCAACTGACCGGATGTTAACTTTTCAGCCCCTTCAACAGCGGCCTTGATAGCTGCTATGTTGACCAGATTTGCCAGATCTACGGAAAAGGTAAGTTTACAAGACTGATGCAATACATTTGTTTAAAGAAGACAGACAAAGACAAAAGATTAAAAGGCGATTTTCAGTCCCTCAATCAAAAGCATTATAATACCTGCTCCATTAAATCCAGGGGTACCACGAGCAATTGCTTTGACATCAACATCTTCACCTACTGGTTTATCCTGTAAATATAGCTCAAGAATGTCTTGGCGACCCCGTACATCTGGACTGGGAACAACAATCTACCCAAAAAAAAAAAAGTTTGGCGAACTGAAATTTATCACAACGGAGAGACAAGAATGTAAAATCTATGATAAACTTTTAAAGACAGTACACAACAATTAAGAATGTGTATCGTGAAACTGAAACACCTCTCTTTCAGGATACCCAATTTTATTTACATCTTTTTTTACACGTGATGGATACCCAATTCTTAATCATCTTTATACCAGGTTTACATATGGCCCAGATATCCGGAAAATATAAACATTCAGTTAGTTTACCATAATTCTCTATGAAAGCATATCAGAATGACTTTATTTTGACAGTTCAGAGGGACGCAGGTGTAGGAACTACCCAAAGGCTTAAAGAAAACGGATATTTCCTGGACCAAATCCTTAGTCTTTACTCTCCATCCCTTACACGTAACCATGCCTAACATGTATGTAGATGACTGGATACTAGTACAGCTGACTGGATACTAGTACAGTGATACTCAAATCTTACGGGGGGGATGAAGACAGTATCTCAACTGCAAGGCTTTAACTCTATGTGTTCAATATGTTTCATCATCAGCTAAACACTATCTAGCTCAAACCAATAAACAAGAACGCTATCCATTGATCTCCTTCCACAGAACGCAATAAATCAATGATGCTGATGTCAAGGGTTATCAACATGACTTACATGCCTATCGAATCTGCCAGGTCTGGTCAAAGCAGGATCTAGGATGTCCGGCAAGTTTGTTGCAGCCATCAATATTATACCCTGTCATTATGTATTAACTGAGATTACTACGTAGAGAATGTTGCAATGAGCCTGTGCTACAATTTGTAAAACTAAGCAAATGTACCTCGTTTTGTTCAAAACCATCCATTTCAACAAGCAGTTGATGTAAGGTCTTCTTAGTATGCCCTTCCCATTGCTTTCTTGTTGATCCAATAGCATCGATTTCATCAATGAATATAATGCAAGGAGCCTGCAGAGTCGGTGTAATATGTCAATTAGCTATCGAGGAGACCTCTTGAAGAAACATATTTGCATGCTCAAGTAGTGCTCAACAATAGATGATTCCTCACTCTAAATCCAAGAAAGCGACTTCAGATACCGATATAATTAATTTGGTAAAAAAGTGGTAAACGATTCCCTCTACTTAAAAGATAATGTCAAAGGGACTTTGCACTCAACACTCCACCAGTGGGCAACTTATCTAGGGCTTCCACAGCATTATCACCCATACAAGAAAAGGAATCCAAGTAATATAATGCTTACTCAGTCTATTACCTCTCAATAATACATAGAGAAGGGATTAACCAACAAAATCACAAAAGAGCAATTGCCATACGTCAAAGTGACACATTAAGGACACACCTTTTTCTTAGCTGCTTGGAATAATGACCTCACACGTCGAGCGCCAACACCTACAAACCTGGCAAAAGAAGTTGCACAGAGTTCAGGTAAGCGGACAAAGACCAACTGTCCAACAGACCAGATACACAGGTTTTTCTTGTTTTTTTTACTCTACCCAGGTACATTTATACTATAAATTCTAAAGGTTTGCAGTCTCAAGGATATCAGCATTTATGCTATATGTCATAGCCATTTGTTTTTCTAAAATATGGCAATTACCGGCTCAAAGATTACGAGAAACACATTCATCAGCAAGACAAGGGTTAACAGACCCCAAATTTAAGAGATTAAAGCTATATCTTGTGGCTGTTCTTATCTAGTCATATGAGAGTGTCAGCACAGGGACTAAGGCTGTTTTGTGCACCAAATATCAATCTAGTGCAACATAACCAAAGTATTGATTTGGAACAAGATGGATGCTGCCTGACAATTGTGGGCAGAGATAATCAAGCTATAAATGGATTACTTACATTTCTTCAAACTCGGAACCTGCTCTGTAGAAAAATGGCACTCCAGCTTCCCCAGCGATAGCCTTCAAAATATCAAATATATCACGACTCAGCAACCACAATTAATTTGCTTTTTCACTACTATCAAAGCACATTATATTTCTGATAAGAAATAGATGATATCAATTACAGGACACCAAGGGGGTGACTCTCATATACAAAAAAAATAACAACGGGGGTGACTCTCATGTACAGAAACAACAAAGGGGGTGAAAACAGTATACAAAAAACTGAAAAAATAGCTGGATGGTTAAGTTCTCAAGCAATTGCAGTGGACTGTGAACCTACCCAAGTGTTGTCTACACCTACTTGTCATGCAAGTATTTATTTCTTAATGTTCAGTTTGAGCAAATGCTATTCACTCAAATTTATGATGATAAGTGTTAGGGGTCAGAGATCAGAACTCCTCCCCAATTTTAAGTTAACAGATGAAAATCTGAGACTTGAGAACTCTAAATGACGTAAAATACAAAAAATTCAGGACAGTGACTAACAGAATAATGCACTGAAACGACAAACTCCCTTCAATTTTGAATGATCTTCCACTTTATTTATTAGGCCAGTACACAATGACTTTTCCCATAATCTTTTTTGTATGTTATTTGTGATTTGTAACCCCAAAACTTTTGACCACTTCCATTTTACAGCAGATCTTATGAGATATTAAAAAAAGCATGCAAAATAAAAGGGAAAAATGATAGAGAATAGGAGGGAATATAAAAGAGCATTATTCATTATTCAACCGGACAAGCTCTGCCAGAACTCTACATTATACAAGTTCGACTTCAGTAAATTGCTAAAAAATTTAGTAGAGCTAGCATACCTTGGCAAGAAGAGTTTTCCCAGTACCAGGAGCTCCTGTCAGAAGAATACCCTGGCAGCAATTCCCAATCACAGAGTGAGGACCAATGGTAAATATAAATGCAAAGGTGAAATAGAAGCAATTAATTAAAACAACGGCCAATGTGGAAAACGGAGCCAATTTTTTAAAGAGGTTGTGTTATACACAAAGAAGATATCTTTTTGTTAAATTTTTTTTTTTTTTTGAAAAGTGGGGGATATGCACAGCGGACAAACTAGAAGAAACAGATTCCTTATATCTCTTCAACTCATCCTCTAGTGAGGCCAGATGTTTTGTCCTTCAAGAAACCATAGTGATCATACATCCGTAATAACTCGGTGCTTGATCAATAATACCAAAGCGATCTTGAAAAACACTCTATCTAACGAGCAAATTAAATGTTACATGATAAAAAAACAAGACATATCTCAAACAGACCTTTGGCAACTTCCCTCCAAGGCGAGTAAATTTTGAAGGATTCTTCAGGTACTCAACCACCTCCTCAAGCTCTTGCTTTGCATCATCACAGCCCTTAACGTCTTTGAAGGTTTTGACATTCTAATGAAAAGTCAATCAATCAGAATTTATAGCAAATGACTTAATGAAGATTAAAACAAGAACAACCAAGCCTTATTCCCAAAAAGACTTAATGAAGATTATAAGCCACAATTGCCACATTAAACCACATGAATTGCCTTAAACTAAACATTCACATGCTCAAAGAACTTAACCATTTTCCATGAACACTGATCCAGAGTTCCAGAGAGGACATCTCGAAAATAGATTAATGAAAAATTACAGTTTGATGATATTGCACAAATCCGTTACTAATTGCAAGACAGGAATAGCTCTAAAAACTATCAAGTGGAGTGAACTGAAGATGTTTTAACATCTAGCAACCTCCCTACAATGAACTCTTGTGATCTTTCTATCCTTTTATAAGGTAAATAAAATTGTACGTCATCTAGGGCAAAATTTAACTGTCAAGCATATATCGCTACCTTCTCTGGCACAACTTCCTTGCTCAAGTCCTTTGTAGAATAGGGCGAACTTGATCCAACACCAGAGGTTCCCATACCACCTAAGCCACTAATGTACTTTTGGAGTGCAGCAGCTCCCATTATCCTGAGCAACAAAAAATTGAGATTAATAGAACACAAAATAAGGTTCGGTAAAATAACTAGCTTCAGAGCTTGGACCACCAGATGGATGATACACCTGCTCCTAGCAATCAGCATCATATGCACAATTTAACGAATGACAAAACTGTAACAGACTCACGAAAGAGCTTGTACCAAACTAAACCAACAGCAACTGTGAAGAGGATAGTTGAAACGAGTTCTTGGGCAAGGCGCGATGATTTGTTGGACGCCTTAGGATCAACCTGAGCATGAACCACACGCTTACAGGGTCATAAACAGAATAGAGAAAACATCTAAATATAAACATTGCAGTTGAAGGAAATGATAAAGAAATACAATTCTATAGATATCTTCTTACTTTCCATACTGATAAACACAGAAAATTTGGCATACTGTCTCCCCACCCCCAACAAGTCAATACCAAAGCTTTAGTTCCAAATGATCTGGGTTGGCTAACATGAACCGTCACCATGGAATGTGTGAAAGATGAAGTATAGAAATGAGATGAAGAACAAACTAAGAAAAGAGAAAGTGAGAGACGGAATGAGACCCTCTTACCATCACCACATGTAGTGGCTGCTTATCAGATATTCCAGGGTTCAAAGAAACTTCCTCCATATTCCCTGATGCACGTTGCTTCAACTCTTGCAACTACAAGGAAACACAACATTGATCAAGAAGTGCTAGAGGGCATAAAATTAACTAGATACCACTTCAAAAGTTTTTGCACTCTGCAAGTGCCTAGAAGGTCAGGCAAAATGCTTGCAGAATACGGCACATCTGAGGCATATTAATAATTTAGTTTTAAAAGCAATATTCTGAAGAAAAAAAAACAAGCCAATTCAGAAGAATAAAACATTGTCCATGATGCTCATGCAAACAACAGGAAACTTTGCTTGATGTTACAGTTATGAACAGTTCCATCATGCCAAAAAAAAAGGCGTAAAAAGGCAGGGACTCTAAATGGTTCACAACTGATAGGACAATAAGAATTTCACGTTAAACTAAAGTTTGCAATCCCTTTAGACATGAAGAATAAGTGATTCTATGTGGGATATCCATGTTGGCGCACTTTATTTTGGCATGAGACGCACCGAGGCGATGAAGGCCCATACCGACCAGACAAAGGCATGTACCTCATGGAAGCAAGTCAAGCAACGGGCCCACTTTTTTCAAACAAATTTCCACTTTCAAGACAATATTTTGCAAAGGATTACCCCCTTTTTATATTTTTAAAGCGGACAAAAATGTAACGAAGAAAAAAGATAGGGATTAAGGGGCAAAGGAGAGGGTCGAACGCCTCGGGTACGCCTCACTACCAGCGAGGCGCTGCGTGGCGTCTTGGGGCGCCTCACTGGCTCACTGCACCTCAGGGAAGCCTCATGGAATTTGCTCGCCTCAGGCACACTCAAGTGTTTTGGCTGGCATCCGAGCCATACTTTTTAAATAAGCATGTCGGCGTAGTCAAAGCAAAACGGTGATAGAGCAGTCGAAGACATTAACATTTTCAGAAATCCAAATGCAACAAAAGCAAGTACCAGCATAGGAAGGGTAGACGGCTTGCCAGATTGCTCGTCAGGGAGGTATTCTGCTATAGCATTCGTTGCCACCAGAGCTCGAAGATACTCAACTATGCCTCTACCATCCACTGCAAGATCTCTCTGCTCGAAGCGCTTTATAACTGCTTCAGGGCTGGAAAATACAATAAAGATAGAAATTACTACTTCCAATTCCAAGCACAAAAAATAATTTTTTTTACAATGAAATGCACATGTAAGGCAAATTCATCATGAAATAATACTTTTACGCGTTAATCATTAAGGAACTTAAATCCAGATAAGTATCCAACTGCAGAAGAGTGATAAATTGCTTGCTAATGTATGAACTTTTAAAACTCATATACCAACAGAGGTCCAACCTGGCAGTTCCTCCAAAAAAAAAATGGTCTAGTTAAAAGAAATCTCAACACACATAAACTACTGCTAAATTCAAAGAACAAAGGCATCGACCACTAACACAATAGAGCAGCTAAAAACTTGAAATTCGTATATATTCCTTTCAAGCAGACGCCAATCACATTAGGCATTTTCTCTATCTCCAATAGAAGGCAAACCAAATCAATCATCAAAACCTCAAAGTAACATTCTTTGCAACCAGTTAAACAAATTATCCACGAATAAACTTCCTCATCAGCATTTATAACCCAATTAGATCCCAGCTCCAGAGATTTTAACAAAGGCACGTGATCGATAAGAAGTTCAAGGTCATGTCATATCATTGAAAAGAACTAACTGCCTTCCACAGAAATGTGTCGAATAATTTCCAAGTCGTAAAAAGTTTCAATCTTTAAGCAATATAGCTACTAAGTTACAGACTATAAGCCAGTCCAATTAAATACTTCCACGAACCCATACAAATTACTATTCCATAAGCTTAATAATCACCAACACTAGTTAAACTCTCAATTAGAAAGCTCTATAAAGAATGCAGCAAACAAAGTTCCAAACTTTGAGCCAGGCATTCAAGAATCCCTCATCCCTAAAACGCCAACAAACATCAACCCACAACTTAAGCCTCATATGAGACGGTCTCAAAGTAAATTATTGTGAGACAACTATACTTTGGTTAGAAAGTGACATGTTTAACATTATTTGCGATCATTATGTTGTTTTTAGTAATCCTTCAGAGGTCACTATAGAAACGAACAAGATGGTCTCTCACAATACTATACTCTGAGACCGTCTCACACAAGACTTACTGAAAATTCAGCCTACATCCATCAACATTAATCATCAAATAAACATACACAATCCTCCTTTAAACCACAAAATTCGAACACGGGCACATACAATATCAACATGATCATCAAATAAACATTAATTAACCAAGATTAAAGACCATACTTATGCTTATTAAGCTCAGCAAGCAAAGAAGACTGCTTGGCAGCATCAGTGGGACAAGCATCCGCCTCGGAAACCAACATCTGCAACCTCTTCTCCTGCTGCCACTGCCACCAACTCAACCACCCTGACAACCATATCTTCTCCAATTTCCGCCGCGCCGCCGCCCAAACCCCAACAAAAAACGCCACAATTGCCAACCTCCCATTCCCCTCTTTCCCCTCCACCACCAAATTTTCTCTCTCCACCTCCCCTCCTTCCTCCTCCCCAACATCCTGAGGGGGTGAATTACCAGTACTACCCTCGAAAACGGTGGAGCTGGAGAAGGGGTCATCAGGGGTAGGATTGGAATTTAAGGGGTGAGATTGTAATGTGCAGCAGGAGATTGAGAATTTTCGGTGAGAGGAGAGGGAATAAGAATGGGATATGAAAAGGGGGCGTCTATGTGAAGCTAATGATGGAATAAATGGGGGTTTCAATAGCAATGAAGCTTGCAAAGTCGTCATCTTTACGCTTCCTCTTCTGGGGTTTATGTGGGATTTTTTTTCTGGGTTTTTGAGGTTTCTTCTTTCTCTCTCCTCTAGGAGGAAGACGATGGAGGAGGAGGAGAGAGGAGAGAGGAGAGAGGGACAGGGAAAAACCATATCTTTTGGAAGTGAGATTGAAATTGGCGCTCGGGTGGAACCTGTGTTGCGTATTAGCTACCTTACATCTGCTGAGTCAAACTCAACTCGCTGTTTGTTGTTGTTTCAACTTTTTAACAGTGGCTTGTTTCGTACGTTGAGTGGAATGAATGTTTCCTTTCCTTTGTGAGAGTTCAAAACACCGCACTTCTCGTCGCGTGGTTGCGGTTACGAAATCCGATGTTGTAACATTTAGTAGAGTACTAGTTTGCATGCCCGTGCCATACCCGAGCTGTCTATTTATTTTGTTACACTTTTTTCATAAAAGATGTAGGTTTATTTTTGGCCTGATTTTATTATGAACGGTACTGTACATCTTTTTTTTCTTCAACTTTTGTCACGCAATGTTATATTAAATCTATTCCTACCCCCTCCTTCATCATAGTATATTACCTTATCACTTTTACGTCACTCATTATACTTTATCATTCTCATTTCACTATCTCGTCACCTGTCATATTATTTCATTTTAATTCTACTATCCTGTCACCCGTTATATCACATTATCAAATGTATCACCATAGTATTATCTCTTCGATCCTATGTTGTAAACTAAATTACCATAATTATTATTTTCCATAAATTAGCTAATAATATACCATATGATAATTTCTTACCATAGCTCAACCAATAATTGTTGTATTTAATACTATTTTTATGCTCTATCCAATTAATAAGTGTCAAGCCACTAGAAAAGACTTGGTTTCAGGTTTTAATATATAGTACTAGTTTGCATGCCCGTGTCACGCCCGGGCTATGTATTTATATTGTTTAAACTCGTTTTATAAAAAAAATATTGGCTTATCTAGTATTAGATTAGATTAGATTAGATTAGATTAGATTAGATTAGATATGTGATGACGTGATGTGATACTTCACAATTCAAGTGACGATGAATGTACAAGTTATAAGAACTCTTTTAAAGATTATGCATCATTCACGTAGTTTGTTATGTATTATGGATTACATGATAATCACATGTAGTGATGACAAAATACTAATACACCGTAACTCATACATTAATAAATTAAGAACCTGTCTTTTGAAAACATTTTAGAAGTTTAGCGAGATTGTTCTCTCGAGAGAGAAATAGCTTGAACCCCAAGGACATACTCGTGTACAGTTTTCTTTCCGGTTACCAAGACTTTACGAGGGATTGAGAGGTTGGAAAAACAGAGTATGACATTAGTTTATAAAGAGACGACAAATTAAACTTACAACGGAGTATACAATCAAAGGGTCTTAAACACTCCTCCTATAAATAAGTGTCGATTACGTAATTTATTATGCATTATGGATTACATGAAAATTACATGTAGTGTTACAAAACTCATACGTTACCAGAGTGAGAATCTATTTTGAAACCATGTTAGAGAAACACCTCTATTTTGAAAACATGTTCGAGAAACACCGTTTAGAGAGAGAAAGAGCTCTGACACCAAACAAAGGTGTTTGGATCCCATGGAGTTGAAATTTTGGTGGAGTTGGTGGAGTTTGCCATAAATAGTAATATAGCAAAATAAAGAAAATCTTTAAGAGCTTGTTTGGATAAGGGGATTTGGAGGGAAAGGGAGGGGAGGGGGAGGGAGGGGAATTGTATCCCTTGTTTGGATACAAATTTGAGAGGGGAGGG